>JBBJLR010123632.1:0-18728 GCA_037577145.1 Brachypetersius gabonensis | reverse complement strand
AGGAAGCGTTTGATTGCTGTAGTAGCCAATAAAGGCTTTTCTATTGATTATTGTGGAAGGGTATGAATACTTTTGGAAATGCTACTTTTTGCATAATTGTACATAAAAGCTGAGAAATGCTTTTTTCCTTAATGATGTCTTTAGTACATCATTGTATTATGTTTTTGCATACACCTATGTCATTTCCCGACTAAATATGACTTGCTGGTTGAATAAAATCAGCTTTAAGTGAAAATTTGCCTGGGGTATGAATAATTTCGAGGCTCACTGTATATGTATGTATATATGTATTTACACAAACTGTGCATAAACGTGTGTCTACTTTAAGGAATGTCTTCTTATTTTCAATTAGAAAATCAGCAAAACAAGACTATTTGAGTAAATTAGAATATATATATTTTGTGTAAATCAAAATGAGCTCTGAGCTCTCTTCATTCTAATAGAAATATCTGCAAATATAGCTGTAATGAATAACACATTTAAGCAAAGAAATGTCTGTTCTCTAGATTGAGTTAATATATGTATGCTTGTGTTCCTCTTACAGTTTGTAAAGTTTGCGAATATCGAGGAGGACACACCCTCATATCATCGGCGTTACGATTTCTTCGTCTCCCAGTTCAGTGCAATGTGCCACTCTACACATGAAGACCCAGAGACACGCACCAGGTGTGTGTGTGTGTGTCTGTCAAGATTACTTGTAGCATTCTGACAGCCATTGTTAGACCATCCATGATCAGACTTTAAAACGGTCTTAATTATCAGCTGTCAGCCACTGGTTGTTTAAATACCACTTTAATGACCACTTCAAACACAAGTCTAAACTGTTTTTAGTGTGGGTAATATATGTACAGTAGGGTATTTAGTCAGCCACCAATTGTGGTCTCATCACTTAAAATGATGAGAGAGGCCTGTAATTTGATATATACCTCAACAATGAGAGACAAAATGAGAAAAAAAAAATCAAGAAAATTGATTGTCACCTTGTCTGATTTTAAAATAATCTATTTGCAAATTTATTTGGCGGAAAATAAGTATTTGGTCACCTACAAACAAGCAAGATTTCTGGCTCTCACAGACCTGTAATTTCTTCTGTAAGAGGCTCCTCTGTCGTTAACTGTATTAATGGCACCTGTTTTAACTCGTTATCAGTATAAAAGACACCTGTCCAAAACCTCCAAACTTCACTATGGCCAAGACCAAAGAGCTGTCAAAAGACACCAGAAACTAAATTGTAGACCTGCACCAGGCTGGGAAGACTGAATCTGCAATAGGTAGCAGCTTGGTGTGAAGAAATCAACTGTCGGAGCAATTATTAGAAAATGGAAGACAAGACCACTGATAATCTCCCTCGATCTGGATCAACCCCAGTGGAGTCAAAATAATCACAAGAACGGTGAGCAAAAATTTCAGAACCACGCAGGGGGACCTAGTGAATCACCTGCAGAGAGCTGGGACCAAAGTAACAAAGGCTACCATTAGTAACACACCGTGCCCCCAGGGACTCAGATCCTGCAGTGCCAGGCGTGACCTCCTGCTTAAGCCAGTACAGGTCCAGGCCTGTCTGAAGTTTGCTCAAGAGCATTTGGATGATTTTTGGTAAAAACTTTACTCGCCGTGTTTGCAGGAAAAAGAATGCTGAGTTGCATCCAAAGAACATCATACCTACTGTGAAGTATGGGGGTGGAAACATCATGCTTTGGTGCTGCTTTTCTGTAAAGGGACCTGGACGACTGATTTGTGTAAAGGAAAAAATGAATGGGGCCATGTATCGTCAGATTTTGAATAAAACCTCCTTCCATCAGCAAGGGCATTGAAGATGAAATGAAGATGAAGATTGAAGATGTCTTTTAGCATGACAATGATCCCAGACACACCGTCCAGGTAAAGAAGGAGTGGCTTCGTAGGAAGCATTTCAAGGTCCTGGAGTGGCCTAGCCAGTCTCCATATGTCAACCCCATAGAAAATCTTTGAAGGGAGGTGAAGGTCTTTGTTGCCCAGCGACAGTCCCAAAACATCACTGCTCTAGAGGAGATCTGCATGGAGGAATGGGCCAAAAGTACCAGCAACTGTGTGTGAAAACCTTGTGAAGACTTTCAGAAAATGTTTGACCTCTGTCATTGCCAACAAAGGGAATATAACAAAGTATTGAGGTGAATACTTATTTTCCAGCCTAATTTGCAAATACATTCTTTAAAAATCAGACAATGTGATTTTCTGGATTTTGTTTTTCATTTGGTCTCTCATAGTTGAGGTAAACCTATGATGAAAATGACAGGCCTCTCTCATCTTTTTAAGTGGGTGAACTTGGACTATTGGTGGCTGACTTTTTGGTGGTCCACTGTAAGGCATTGCTTGATCTCTGAGAAAAGACCTAATAAAACTCTGCATTTTATATTGTAGCACTTGTTAATTTACCATGTTGCAATTATGACATCAAACAAGGCATCAAATAATTACTGAACAAATATAAGTAGTATTCTGGTGATAATCTATGAAGACCTAACACTTCAAATCTTCTGTCAAGATGTAGGTCAATTAAAGTGGTATCATGTGAAATGCTCCATTCAAGAGAAACTCAAGTCAGAATGGTTTCCAATGGTAGTGATGGGAACCAGGTGTCTTAACTGTTTACTGTTATTGTGAGAAATAATTATGAATACATTGCTTGATGCCCGAGACATTAATTGTGCCAGAGACAACACAACAATTTATAAAGCAGAATAATATGTGCAGAAAACCACCATTGTGAAGAAATGTGAAATTAGGGTCTTTGCATTTCACATCAGTCCAGTCTGAATGACGCTGTTTGTTCAACAAATAAATGATGCTGACATTTTGAAAATTGAAGTTATGGTCTGTGACCCAAAACGGAATGGTTTATTCGAGATTTGATATCTGGCAAGTCTGGCATGAATATGAAAGCTATTGGTTTGGATAAACATTTCAGGCTTTAACATACGGACTATTATGGCAAACCTTAATAAACGTCTGCATTTTCTGTACAAGTTTTTCTGTGCAAGTTTCTGTGTATGCACATGCGTCTGTATATGTGTTTGTTTGTGTGTGGGTTTGTAGGATCCGTGTAGCTGGCATTAAAGGCTTGCAAGGAGTGGTGAGAAAAACTGTAAATGATGAACTGCAGGCCATCATCTGGGAGCCACAACACATGGACAAGCTCATTCCCTCGATGTTGTTCAACATGCAGGATAACGACGACTCAGACCGGTACACAAACACACACACACACAAACCAAATTTTGTTGTTGTGTTTTGGTTAAAAAAAATGTCTAAAAATGCAGATTTTCTTAGTGTAAACCCTAAATATGCCCCCAAATATGCTCACAGAACACTTTTATTTCATTTTAAACTCATTACCCATAAAGAAAATGTAAAGGTAAATAAATAATCAGAATCAGAAAACTTGCTTATTGCTTAAAAAAACAGCATTAGCGGTTAGCATTAGCAGCGTGCGAAGACTCGTAGACAAAAGGAAAAGACAGCTCTCTGTGCTGATGCTCAGTTAAGTCATGGACAAGGTAGGAAATATTGGTTTATGTGTGTGTGAGACAGGGAGAGAGAGAAAATCTATTAGCATTAGCAGTTAGCATTAGCAGCGTGCAAAGTCTCTTACACAAAAGAAATATTGAAATAACTCTCTCTACCCACATGGTTAGACAGGGCACAGCTTACTAATACTAAATAAAATGAGATAATTTGGTGGGGGACAGTTCAAAACACTAAAATAGGAGGACAAGACACAGAGCAGACACACTTCTTCTTTTTATGGTGATTGTCAACTTTTCAGTGTATTACAGTTCGGTTCTCAAAAAACGGCGGGGATATTTGCAGTTTCTCCATTACTGTGGGAATTTCCACGTAAAACGATGAGTTTGGTTCTTTAAAAAAATCTGCATGTGACTGAATCAGCGACTTCTGATCCGCGTAAAACTGGGGGGCACAAGGCACCCAAGATTGAACTTGTTTGTGTAGCTCTTAGCCTTTACAGCAGCGTTTACATGCATAGATTTTCTGAAGTATTTTTCCAGGCTCCGTCCCAGCACCAACTGACAAACTGCCATTCACACAGTCAAAAAGGTTTGGCTACGTTTATTTGGTTTAGATAGATGAGAAATTTTATTTTGTCACTGTCAATCATAATTAATCATAATTTTAAAATTTTATTTTTCCAAAAATAATCAGTATTTTCAAGTACACTGCACACTGAGTTGCTGACTTTGATCATCGGCTGCTAGGATATGAAACCATGAATCGAGGGGCTGTTTAATAACAAAAAACTGAATTCCAAATGAACATCCAAGTCAGTTTACATAAGTTTGTGTTTTTTTGTCTTTCTAAATATCCTGCATATCCTTTCAAATACACTTAAAGTTGGCATGCACAATTTCTATTCTATTTCAGCTGAAACTAGACATTATGCTTTATTGATCATAGTGTTTAGAATCGTGTGTTGCTCTTTAGCACATAAATGCAAAGTGAAAAAGAATTAGAAACTGGCAGTTTTACAGCCTTTTGCTTTTGCACACCAAAATGATTTTTTTTGTGGGTAATGTGGGGAAAAAAGGCATAACATGAGTCTCAAAAGAGTACTGCAAATTCAGGGCCTTTTTCCCATCAGGGGAAAAGGTCCTCTTTTATAGCTTTGATTCCATTAGCTCTGTTTCATTGTGCTTCGGTGGAAATTCAGAGCGCATCGCACAGACTTATTGTATTGTGCCTTGTTACACCAGGGCCTCTTTTAGGACTGCTATTCTGAGCCGTTTATAGTGGTTGCAGGCGCAATGCGTTTTCAGGTCGAATTGGAGAAGTGGAACGAATTAGCTCGCAAAAGCTGAAATTGCAGGAGAGAGAGAGAGTATGAGTGCGTCACAGCCACAGAGGGAGAGCTGAAGAATAGAGAGGCGGATCATACTGATAACAGAAGCATAAATGCACGTATAGGATCATGCTTATCCTTGTCTTTCTGCGTTTCTGTGTGCTACATGTTTCTATATCTGTGTCCGCTGTGAGGAATCGAATGTTTAGAATGCGAAAGGACCTTGGATAATCGGTTGCATTTGTATGGGCATGGAAAGTCCAGATAATGAAGCGTGTCAGTCTGACTGCACTGCCTTATGATAAGGGACTGGAAGCAAGTCAGATTCATTGATCTGTAGTGAAGATGGGAACAGTGAGGTAGTGGTTATTGCTATTGGGATGGTACCAGCCGAAATAAGTGAGCCTGAATAAATCTAGTGAGATCTCATAACACATTTCAAAGTGATTTTCTATGTTTATATTTTGTAGATATTTTACTTGAATTACAGTATTCCAGTCTGAGGTAGACTTAATTATGCACTAAGCCTGTGCCAATAACCATGGCAAATGATTTTCCCTTTATAGTCCCTTTTTTATTCAATTTTATTCAATATCAATCTATTTATGTATGTTTTCATCTAGTAATTTATTTGCAGATACAGAAGTAATAGCTAAAGTAAGTGAGAAATATACATTATGGATCTTTGGGTGCAGCATCATTTATGTGCTTTAACATTTTAACAAGCCATTCCGTTTTAGTGTTAGGAATTGATGAGATTTTATTGATACAGAGGCCATTTTCAACTCTGTTTGTTTGTCTGATTCTTTATAGATTCCCTAATCGATTCCTGATCAGCTGTGTGTGTGTATGTATGTGTGTGTCAGCGGTGGGGTTAATAATATCTGCCCAAGAACATTTGAACATGCAAAAATAATTAAGTGACAATAATATTCTTTTTCCTTGTTTCTTGTAAAACACAGTCTCTGCACATCTCTGGCTGAGTCACAGCCATGTAGCATCACCTGACCTGCACACCGTGCGCTGATTTATTAAACTAATTTATCAGGATGTTTGCAGTAACAACACTGGTGTTTGTCAGTTTCAGCTGTAAAATATGAACTTGCAATGCCAGAAGATGCTCTAGCCTCAAATCTGTAGTACTAGTCATCTGTGTATGACATCTAAAATGGATGAAATGAGAGAATACTTTTCTTAGTTGATCAATAAAATCTTTATAACCTGCGACTGTCAAGAAAAACATGCCACCATTACATAATTATTCATTTTAAAACAATGCTCAGAATTTACCACAAATTAAATGTTACTGCAGTCACTCCATGAATTTTGTGATTTTATTTTGCTCCTCTCCTGTAGCTGTGCATTTTAGCTGGTCAAGGGCATCTGAGCCTGTTAATTGCTTTTCAAGGGCTGAACGTGAGGTGTGTGTGTGCGTGTGTGCGTGCGTGCGCGCGTGTCATTCAAAAGAGCCAAAATTCCCAAATCTAATCGTGCGACAGTGTAGTATGAGTTGTGTCAGAGTGGCTGCACTGTTTAAGCTTGTTTGACCTGTGCCCGACGACACAATACCATACCGGAGTCTGAAATGGCACCACTAGCTAACATGGGTAACGCTAGCATTGCAGAGAGTGTCTGCGTTGCTTAAGCTGTTGAACACAGGAATTGTTTGATCTGTGTCCGATGGCATAAAATCAAACCAATTCCATATTACAGATGTAATAAGACCTTTCTTGGGCACAAACACTACTACAGTATTAGGGTGCGCCACACTAATTTCCCCGTGTACTGTAAATTCTAATTAATCGATAAAATCGCCCAGCACTACCTTAAGCTTTTTCTATTACTTATTCTCTTAACAGTTCTTTATTGCACAACTCTCCAAGCGTAATTTTAGTCTCTCTCTCTCTCTCTCGCACGCTTGCTCACCCATTGTCCTGCTACCTCTCCCCGTCATTTAAATCGTGGTAGTTTTCATCATCACGGGCATTCATGTTTCTGAATTTCTGCCAGTGAAAGATACTAAAGCAGGGGTCACCAGGCTTGTTCATGAAGAGCGGTCATTCTAAACAAGCAGGAGTTCATCTAATCAGTTGTCTGAGCACTGACCGTGACAGATTAAACAAATGGTTTGCAACTTTATTGGACTGAAGACCTTTATCCGCACCCTTTGCAGTTAAGATTGGTGAGCTCTGGACCAGAGACTGACAAAGACTGACAGTGCTTTTGAAAGAAACACCTGCAGACAGTTATTTCTGCCACATGGGACAGCACCGTCTTCTAACGGTGGCTAATGACTAACATCTTACATTTGGCTGGATTTTGGAAATAAATGTGTTGTCATTTCAGCTTTATTCCTGATATCGAAGTTTTTCTAGTTTTAAACTTTCTTTCTTTTGCTCTCTTCCATTCTTTGCAGAGGAGAGGAGAACCCTGCAGCTCTAGCTGAAAGCTGTTTTCGGGAGTTGCTTGGTCGTGCTGCCTATGGTAACATGAACAACGCTGTTCGTCCGGTACTGGTGTAAGTACACTTCGTAGTTCATTGTGAAACATACAGCTTACTCCTGCATTTAATTTGAAACCAGGTTACTCAGGAAATAGGCCAGGAACAGTTACACAACTTAGACAATGTTGCCTAGCGATTTTAACAATTCTGTGGATAAACATCAGTACCTAATGGGACTTTTCTTGGGGACATGATGGTTTTAATAACAAGTAGAAAAGTCACCATCACTTCTTCTTGTGTGATAATCACTGCGTTCTTTTCCTTCCTTATGTGTGACACCAGTCGATTTATCCATGACACACTTCTGTATCATTTGGTAACTTGTGCCAAACCTAAGCATGTTTCATCATGTGAGATGTGAGGTTTTCAAAAATCCTCTGAGTGGTTCCAAAAATACAAAATGTGATCTAATATTTGGGCTATATGTAGCCCTGTGCCGCCTAATGTTGTCAAAAAAAAAATAAAATACAATCGATACTAAAATTTAGTGTAGAGTTTGATACAAATTAGCACTTGTATTGATACTTAAAGGCCAGTTTTTCATCTGCTGGTTCATGAAAATCGCAGGCATACTCATGGATTAAAGTTCTCCGTTGCTATGACGGATTTCCGTCAACTGAGGGCACTAAGGGTTAATAATAAGACTGATGCAGAGCCGAAGGAAAAAAAGGGGTGGAGCTGAACAAGCTTCTGCAGACAAAGTTCTGGAAAGGCTGTATTTTTCTTTGGTTTAATTACGATTTAATTATTTTTCCTAAAAATAAAAATAAACATAATGGTTTCGGTAGTGTGTCATGAAGGGTTTCATTCGCTAATAGTAGCTAAAACCGGTCGGAAAACAGTGAAGAAAACCCATCGCTTAAATAGATAAAGAAGCCCAAACTCCGAAGCTCGATTTTCAGGACAGTGGCTCCGGTGTCGCGAGTGCTGCGAGAGCTTATTTTCCGTTAAAAATAAATAAATAACAGCAGTTTTGGAGTCTGTTTTCTTGCTGTTAACAGAGGATTGGCCATCTTTTAAGTGAACGTACTGAACGGTTTAGTACGTTCAACTAAAATCTACCGCACAACCCGCCCAACCACCCCCACCCCCCATAATGGCCCCCGTCATCTCTTCCGTCAGATTTCTTTTTTTTTTGCTTTAATCCATGCATACTACAACAATTTTCAACATACATTGCAGTGGGTGCCCCTACCCCGACTACCTGTAGTACCCAATGTTTAACTGACAGCCAGTTCGGGACTCATTTAATGGTGCGTGCCACTTTTATCCCCTCCAGAGGGAGCTTTGGGACTTTGGCTGTCTATGGAGGATAGAAAAGTGGCTCGCACATTTTAAATGTAGGTTTAATGACGGTCCCATGAGCACACTTTAAATTATTAATTAAAAAGTTCCTGTGTTTGTTTTTTTTTCTTCCTGTAGTATCAGAAATAGTATCGAGTATTGAGCACCATCCTTAGTATTGTATCGAGTTTGAAATTTCTTTATTGTGACAAGCCTAGTGCTATATAATAGTCTTTAAGCAGCCATGGCTGTAACCCTTATTTTTTCATTTGGTTGGATGGAATTTTACATTTTTGTTTGGCCAAGAAAAATCAATAAAGGTGATGGCAGTAGGTGTTGCTGCATTAAAACCAAGATTTTCACAGATACTGCTCAAACTACTGATCATCAGAATCGTCCGGTGGTATCGGGCAGTATGCTGACCAGTTTAATGCAGTTGTGCTATGAACAGTTTGTCAGTCGTTTGCCCCCGTGAATTCGGCCCTGAAACTGAACCAGACATCACTGATGAAGGCTGTTTCAGCATTACACGGCTGGCGACTCGAACAGCTTGCAGCGTGTGTGTGCATGAGATTACATAGGCATTTCTAGATTGAATCTCTGAATAAATCACGCATGACTTTGAAACATTTACCTGAAGGCACACTCATACTGAGCAGAAGTGACTCGCGCACATTTTTAGGCATGTCATATGGTTTACAGTTGGCCTGAAAACGTAAACAACTCAACACCACCGAGCCAGTAAAATACACCCCCCCCCAAACACACACACACAGTGGCCAGAAGCTAAAGATTTTGCAGAGTGTTGACCTCCATGCTCTGTTTTCTTAATACATCTTAGTCACTTACTCTCAAACGCATGCACACAAACAGCAGAGTAAGAGGCGCTGGGGTGTGTTATCAGCTTGCCTGTTTGGCAGAGTGTTTGAGAGGCAGCAGCTGTGTGAACTCCTCGAGGAGGCAGGCTGCTTATGGGAGGATTTTTCACTCCTGACGATCAGACAGCGAGCTGAAGGATTGAGCTGGGAGCAAAAATGTCTGCTGGTCTTTCTAGTCTTGTCAACATTTTTACACGTTGTCTTACATTTTGAGTCTTAAATAGCATGAATAAAGTGTTTACCGCGCAAAAGTAGAGCTGTCACAATAACACCGTTAAGGCTAGATTTTTAATTCAGTTTAGAACTAGAATTTTATATTACATGTTGTGGTTCTATTAAATGATAAATACTTTACTGTGCAAAATGATGATCTGTGGCTTGTGTTTGTGAGCAACTCATAGACTCTTTTACAACCATATATATGGGGAAAAATACCAGACTCCACTGCCTCTCTGTGCTCGACCTAGGGAGAACAATTACAGTACAGTTAAACCCCCCCTTTGAATTTCTGTTACTGTTTAACAGTTTAAAACATTACTTTTAACATTAATAACATATATCATTCTCTTAATATTTATTTTCTTTTAAAATAAATGATCAAAAAATGCCTGTTGTGATGGTCATCGTAACATGTAGTCTTGTATTGTGTATTGTTGCTGTACTGTTTCTGTTGTTTGTTTGTTTTTTTATCTGTACCATTAGTTCAGCATTTGAAGGTGCTTAGAGCAACGCAAGGAACCACTGTCATGAAACTGTGTTTAAACTTTAGCAGTTCCCCTAATTTATTCCTTTTCTAAACCAATAACTACCTATGCATTGTTTGTGTTGTTTTGGATTTGGACACGAGGAGTGAGGTAATTAGTCATTTTAGTATCAGGTATATCTGTGATGACAGACCTGATACTACTCTCTGTATGACCTAGCGGACCCTTTCATCAGGGCTTTTTTAGCACTTTGCTCTGACAGATGCAGCTGAGGCTAATGCTCTGTGTTTCTGCTCTCAGTGCTCACTAATGAGACACTTTTGTCTCATCTCAGTCATGGGCCAATTAGAGCCACGCTGGATGAGCGTGAGAGGAGAATATCAAAGCATCATGTTTAAGCTTTCTGTTGCATCGTTTTAACACGCACACACACACACACCCTTATTAAAGAGTTATGTCCCTGTCTCTTATTGTGTTATATGTGTGTGTATTGATTAGTTAACATCTTCACATTGTCAGGTGGGCGTCTGCATGTAAAAAGCCTATTTTTTGTGCGGCTGTAGTGTTTTGAGCTTTTGTGTGTATTTGAGGGGGAGGTTTTTGAAGTGTGCAGAAAGAAAGGGGGTTTAAGCTTCAGGGGAGAGATCTAGATCTCTGATATGAAATAAAGCTTGTGTGTGTGTGTGTGTGCAAGAGAGAGACAGACAGACAGACAGAGACAGGTTTAGAGGCAGAGATTGGGGAGGCATTCTTCCAGGCATTCTAAAAATAGCTCAGACTGAAGGGAGGGAGGGAGGGTGGCAGATTGACGTCACCATGGCGACTACAGGCAAGCAAGAGGGTAGGAGAAAGAAAAAGAGGATGGTGGCAAGGGAAAAGTGTAAAGTAAATGAAGGAAAGGGTACAAAGAGAAAGCCAGCAGAAAACACCAGTAAGAGAAAAAACAAAGATTTCTGGGTAATGTACGTAGTGTCCTATGCCTCAGCAGACGGCAGATTGTAAAATTAACTGAATTGAAACATAACATTTTTTTTCCCTCTGTTCTGTTATTAGAACTCAGATTTTTTATTAGTAATATTAGTGTTTGAGTAATTTACTGTAACAGTTAACAAGTCAGCTACACAGTACCACACCGAATGTAATACAGCATTCCTTTAGGACCATCGAACAACATAAAGAACAAAATCTGAACAACACAAAAAACAAAAACAGGACATGACAAGACTGCACAAGTGTGGATAGGACAAGACTAAGGAGTGAGTGCAAAAAAATACAAGAGCAACAGTACAATAATTTACAGGACAAGATAGCATACAGTGCAGTCAACAGGATCAGTAACAGCACTGCTGTGGGTGAATACAGTATTATGACATACTGTATTCTAGAAGCAACGTTGTAAAGTGTGCAGGAATGCAAAGACAGATAGACAGCAATAAGTAAACTCCAGAGAATGCTCTTTATAGTCCCTCCATAGAATGTTGTGAGATTTGGTGGTTGTCACTCTAGTCAGTCTTCACACTAAGTAGATTGTGTTGTCTTGTTTCCATTTTCAGAGCATTTTCATCTGTGACTGTCATTTTTACTGATGCATGTACAAGACAGTAAAAGAGTACCATAGATATTTTTAATTATAGTAAATTTCATGTTGCAGCTTGTTTGGTCTGATTTTGAAGAAGAGTGTGACCCCTGGTCTCTGTCAAATTCCAAACTTCTCATTACTTTTTGCTGGGCTTGTTTGTTTGGGGGTTAATCAAACAAACAAACAAACTGTGAAATATTTAAAGACTGATTGAGCTAAATCACATTTAGATCTAATAAGAACAGCCAGTGGCCTGGTGTTTAGGGTGTTGCCCCTGCAGTGGGAAGACTGTTGGTTTGAATCCCAGGACTGCCAGTAGGACCACTGACATCCTCACATCCTCACTGCTCCCCCACACACAGCTCCACAGGCACCATTGAAGGGTTAAATTCCTGGCACCTCTGTATTTAACCTTTCACTCATGTGAACAATATATTACAAACAGTAATATCTGCTGATGGCAGTAGGATTTCAGTGTATATTTAAACTTTATTTTTCATGTATAGACATCTGCACAGCATTACTATTTAAAATTACAATTATATTTTGCGAATACAGTTTTGAAAAGCTTTGAAATAAACTGTTGGGTGGATGAACTGGATGGAAAGAAAGTTCAATAATAATGGTTCTGTAATGCTGATATTTCCCTTCTGACTCAAAACCCAGGTCTCATCCTAGATTCAACTATATTATCTCTATTGTTAAACCTTCTTTTTACCACCTGCGTAACACTGCCAAAATTAGACCTTGCCTTGCTCTGTGTGCTACTGAACCCTTTCATGCTTTCATCTCTGGTTGCTTGGGACTGCTCTAACTCTCTTCTTGCTGGTATTAGTTCTTGTTCCCTTTACAGGCTTTGCATCTTTTTTTCATTCCTCTCTCTACAACAGTGCTTGGTCTGGAAAAGATAAACTACAAAGCCTTTAAAACAACTTACTTGGCTATATGTAACATTTGGCAATACTGTTTTTATTGATTGTGAATTCATTTCTTTCAATTACATGCAGTGATTTTTTATATTTTGAAATATGTTTATTACTATACAGTAACCCCCTGCCTTTCGGGGTGGGGGTGGGGAAAAAAGCCTTAAAATGTTGGGGAAAAAAAGCCTTAGTATGCCTATTTTCGTAGTGTAAACCCTAAATATTCCCACAAATATGCTCCCAAAACACTTTGATTACATTTTAAACTCATTAGCCTTAAAGAAAATGTAAAGATAAACCTGTATCAATACTGTACATTTTACACTGAACTCCAGCAGAACTAGAATGTAAATACCGATATTACCACTGTATAAACTGTACTGTGGCAAATGTGAGCGAGCAAAAGTGAAGACACACTGCTTTTCAAGCAAAGATGTCTTTTACATCGTCGTAACAGCTTCGAAACAGACTTTTACACTCTTGAGAGTACTGCGCTCCCACTGGAATACACCAGTACTTCTCCACAACTCCAATAAATAACTTTTGACTTGCCCGCCACCCTACTCTAGCAGCTAACACTCTGGAAGTGGGTGACTGACGAGAAGGGCTCTACTACACTACATAATACACACAAACAAATAGTTTACGCATAAATAGTCTCTACTACTAAGTTCAATAACTACCCCCATGTAACTCTCACAAAAACACAAACAAATGCCACAAAGGCTCATGGGATCCAGTCTTACTGTGCTGGCTTGTCACAGTACTGTAATTTATGCATGTGCATTTTCTTTGGTATGCACTGTTGTTTTATTGGCATAAGCAGTTAAATCCAGTAATAAATTCATTTAATATACAGTAATAAAAATACAGGGCAAAAAGAACAACAAACCAAAAAATAGTAGAACACTCGACGCTTCAAGAGGATAATTCTGGGCAGCAGCCTATCAGCACCAAGGAAGAATAAATAACGTGCTCGGATTGGCTACTTTCAAACCTCTCGCCTCTGAGTACAGTTGTATTTCACCATCACAAGATGCACTTTTGTGTTTCTCTCTGAAAAACGCTTTGACGTCTTGGCCTCGTCTGTCACACCTCCTCGTCCTCTATGCCCCCTCGTCCTCGTGCAGAGTGTGTTAGGGCACAGTGCTTAGCAACCCAGCACGAGGACGAGTGGGCGTGGCAGACATCACAAAGGCAAAAAAATTGTGGAGGATCTCTGCCTTTTCCATGCATGCGTGGTGGGGGAGGTCCACGAAAAATGATTAGTTTGGTTCTCAGAATCAGCATGAGACTGAAATCGCGACTGCTGATTCGTGTATAAGTGGGGGATTACTGTATATTAAGTTGTTTCATTAGTAATCTCACATGTGATTTGGATTTTACTGATTCCTTATTGTCTTTATTAAGAGTGGATAGTTTGTATTTTGATAGCTTTTGAAAATCAATAAAAAAATCAGTAAATGTGTCCAAGAAATTCCAAGCAAATTTAAAATATGCACAATCTTGCCAATCACTGACGATTTTTCAATTTATTAGTGAACAGCCCTTGTTGGGACACGAGGTGTGTGTGTGTGTGCGCGCGCAGTGAGGGACTGGATGTGTTAGTAATGAATAATGTGTGATCCAATTAACCTTTCCAGGATCTAAACAGTATCTGTTCGCTCATTACTGGGGATTTTCTTCAGAGGCCACAATAGTGTCTTGACGATTCATTGTCAGATAGTTACAAAACAGTATTATGCATTGAAATGGTATGTGCTTTGTTTAATATTTAATATTTAATAAATAATATTGTATTTGAATAAATATTTAACATATATATTAATAGGATCAGCGCTGTATGGATAGTTGATGCCAAAATATGAGATGAATTTTTAGTGTGACTGTATTTCTTAAAGCGTATAAAATGTGTTACTTTGCTCATAGAATCTGTGCTTCACTTTTGTTTATGCTCGAGTGTGTGAGGATGAATCTTAATCCATCCTAAAGGTCATGCAAATGCAAATTAATGATAAGCATAATACACGCCCATGAACTGCTATGGAGGACACACATCTCGTGGACTTGTGGCATTTTTCCTTCTTTCTCTTTTTATTTTCACTTTATTCCTATCTCTTTATGAATATATTCTGTTCCTTGATAATATATATTTTTTTTCTTTTCCTTCTGTCATTCTAACTGTATTTTGTATTTCTGTCTTTTTTTGCTCTCTTGCATTTTTTCTCTTGCTGTTTTTGGTTGCTGGCAAATATCTGGCTAGTGTGGGTGTTTTTATGATGTGTGTATGTGTCTTGAGGGGGACATGTTTCTGCTAGTCAATTTGAGCTTTTTTACTGCTGTGAGCACCAAGTAGCATTATGCTGACTGAGGAGCAGTCTTCTTTATGGTCATGCTTCTTGGGTGTGCAAATTTAGGTCATCGTCTTTTACATCGTCTAGACTGAATTGGTAAATCTGAATACACAACATATCATAAGGACTGGAACAAGGTCTAAGCATAGGCCATATTAGGGAGACCAAATGTGAGAGCCCAGGAGATCATGACTGCAGCTTCACTCCCCCACTTGATTAACTGCTATAAAGAAAAGTGGTTCCTTACATAACACTGCACAGAACACAGCGTGAACAGTGTGAAACTTTTTTTCTTTATTTAACCCAGTCTTTAATAAAAGCAGTGGGGAGCTAACATTGCGGCGTCCGAAAGGCAGAGTGTGGTTACGGTAACTTGCTCAGGGGAACCTCAGTGGTGCCACTAGCAGACCTGGGATTAGAATCCATGACTTTCCAGTCACAGGGACAAGTCTCTATCCACCAGGCCATCAACTGCCCCAATTCTAAAACAGAATTGAATGTAGCATTTTCATCTAAGCATTTTTAGCTGTTTAATGACCATGCATTAGTTGCAGTTAAACAAGATGCTGTGGCACTTCACATGAGGAAGCCTTCACCCTCCCAGCCTTGATAGTACTGTGTGAGGTATAGCTAGCAGGTGGGTTTGGGGAGAGTACAAGAACAATACACTATCATAATAAAAATAACAAACATGTAAACTACCTCCAACCCCACCTTGATAGCAAATATTTACATGAAGTAACTATGTAAAAAGTCAGAGCAAATGAACAGAAACCAACTAAAAGCATTTTGGTAAACTGCACTCACCATGCTCTGCATCTTTTATGTTTTGTAAGACATTGTGTGTTTGTTTCTTTTTAGTTTCAGAAGAGAACTGTCATACTCAGACAACAGCTAATATTTAGCCATATTAACTATATCAGAAATGTATCTGAGTTTGTCTGAGTTAACTCCCCCTCTCCTCTGTTTCTCTCTTTTTCTCTCTTTTCTTTCTGTCTCTCAGGCATCTGGATAATCACCGTTTGTGGGACCCAAATGAGTTTGCCGTATCCTGCTTCAGGATCATAATGTACTCGATACAGGCAAGACACACACACACACACCCTCTGATTCCTTTCCCCCTCCCCGTCTCTGTCTCTGCTCAACCCCCTCTTTTCTTTGATTTTCTTGCCTGCTGATCCCAGGTGTTCAACAGCGCCTATTAAAGATAAGAGACAATCAATTCACATCTACAAAAGGTGTTTAAAGTGCTTTGTTTGAGTGTGCGGGTGCTGGAAACATATGGGTTTCATGTGTACACACGCATTCATGTGTGTGTCTGTGCCTGTGTGTGTGACCTTGTGTGTTAAGGTTAATGGGTGAATGGTAGGGGTGTAACATTGCTTCAAAACATTGTGATATTGCAGTTCAATAGTCTTTGAAAATAAGGATTGTGTTCATTATATTTGATGCAGCTGCATATAGGGGGCAGCTGGTAGCCTAGTGGTTAGGGATTCACCCTGCGACCAGGAACTCATGGATTTGATTCCCAAGACTGCTAAGCATCTCTGAGGTACCCTTGAGCAAGGTACTGTCCCCACACACTGCTTCACAGGCGCAGTGTTCCTGGCTGCCCGCTGCTTCACTTGGTGAATGACTTAAATGCAGAGGAAGAATTTTGTGCTGCTCACAGTGTGTGCTGTGTTGTGTGTGACGTATGACAGAATGGTCACTTTCACAAATAACCAGCTCCAATCAACACCCAGTAGAGCATGTTCATGTCATGCTCCCAGAAGTCTCTTTGGTTGATTATGCCACAGAATTGTGTACCTGTGTGTTAACCACTGCGGGTTAGGGTTTTTACACACTTTAATCATTTAACCTTTATTAATGTGATAGTAGTCTCTTTGTGTGGAGAAAGTCTAGAGAAGAATTCCACACAAAATGTACCCATAATTATGCTAGTTGTAATGTTGTGGTGTATAAATACACTATATGGACATAAGTACTGAGACGGACCTGTTTTTCTGAGTTTGGGCTAGACCCCTTATTTCCAGTAATAGGCCACCCTTAATACTTTTGTACAATGCCATGCTTTAACATTGTGGACACCGTTTGGGGAAGAACCTTTTCTATTCTAGTATGACTTTGACCCAGTGCTCAAAGCAAGGTCCATAAATACATGGTTGGATGTGGTTAGTCTGGAAGAACTTGACTGGTTTGCACAGAACTCCTGACCTCAACCCCATCCAACACCTTTGGGATGAACTGGAACAGAGATTGTGAGCCAGACCTTCTCGAACATCATCAGCGCCTGACCTCATAAATGCTCCACAGAATGAAAGGACCCAGATTCTCACAGAAACTCTTCAGAATGTTATGGAAAGCCTTCAAAAAGAGTGGAAGCTCTAAAGGAGGCAGGGACCAACTTCATATTAAAGTCTATGTAGTTGAATGCAGTGTCATTAAAGTCCATGCCTAATGGTGTCCCAAATACTTTTGTCTTATAGTGTAGATGGGTATAGGTAAGTAATTGGGTATATTATGTATACTGTATGTTTTGAAAGTGAGCTGTACAACACGGACACACTAAAACTGAATGCCTGCACATTCTTTAAATAAGGGATCTAAATTTTGTCATTATTTTGATCATTCTTTTACGTTCATTTTGCTGTCATTCATTTATCAACTTTGTTAATTTTTCAAAGGGATCAAAAATAGAATCTCACAATGGTTCTCATGGAAAATACACTATCATAATAGGATAGGCTGCTAGTGAACATACAAAAGGCTGATGCCAGCGGGTTGATTGAGATTGCTTATTGTTCTTTGTGTTACTATTGTTACTGCTGCTTTCTGTTCATCCCACAACTCTTTCACAGTGACTGATTGGCTTCTCTCTTACCTTCTTTATCATTAGACTAAGTGAAATCTTGCAACTATACAGGAATGATTAGTTGTGGTTCCATAAACTTTCCTCTTGCATTTTATCAAACCAGTTGTACTGACATGGGCGTTTTTATTAATGATGTCTCTGAGAACTCTTGAAAGCTACCATAATTGCTACTGGTAGCATGAAATTTGCCCAACCAATGGCAAGAGCTTTCATAATGAAACCAAAAATCCCAAAAGGTCTGGGGCAACCGAAAGGCTTAATCTGATCCTGTATAGATGTCAAACTTAATGATAAAGTGTCAAAGCAAATGTACTTCTGTGTTTGTGTTCCAGGCCCAGCACTCTCATCATGTTATCCAGCAGGTGCTGAATCACCTGGACACACACAGTAAGAACACACCCCGCGTAAGGGCAGGTATCGTGCAAGTGCTGCTGGAGACGGTCGCCATAGCAGCCAAGGGCTCCGTCGGTAAGAGCTGTGTTTGTGTGTGTTCTAATAACCATTTTTATTATTGATCAATCGGTCCATTATTTCTTTGATTAATTGGTCAATTGGATAAATATACAAATTTCTGTTATTTTATTCAAAACCAAAGTTCTTCCAAACTGACTATATTAACACAAATAAAAGAACTAAATGCATACTATACGTTTGCAAAATATATACGCTACTTGTAAGTGAAGAGACATTGCTTCAAATTGCTTTATCTCTCTCTCTCTCTTTCTCTCACACACACACCCACACACACACACACACACACACACACACACACACACACACACACACACTATACC
>JBBJLR010123596.1:0-13749 GCA_037577145.1 Brachypetersius gabonensis | reverse complement strand
CCCCCCAAAAAAGCCCCCAAACCCCCCCCCCCCCCCCCACACACACACACACACACACCCCGTCACCATCACCCCCCCTACCATTACCCTCCTACACAGACAGACAGAAATGTGCCTGACATGGCTTAGAGGGTTGGGGAGGGTAGCAGATTGTGTGCAAAGACACACACATACACACCAAGGAAGAAGCATACCTGCATATAGGCTGGACTTTCATCACAAATACATGCATTCATTTTTATATGCTTTTTTTTTTACATATATATCTGTTATGCTGCTTCTAATTTCTTCTCTTTGCAATGTAAATGTCCCACCTAATTAAGAGTTATCTTATCTCACCTTGTCTTATCTTGTTTGCATAACAGCATGAATGATGCAGGTTGAAATGTTTGAGAAAGTGGAGAAGATTTTGAGATTTATGGAAAGGATTTGGGTGACTATAGATTTCTGCTGTTTACCAGCGTTAGCCTTGTTCAAAATTTTAAAAAGCAAACATGTGTAAATAAAATTACAGTGGAAATGAGATTTTTTGCTAAATTATTCCTTCAATGGAGTCTGTCCCTTTTAGTCTGAAACAAATAAAAAATAATGTAGGTAGATGGTACATATAATAATAATAATAATAATAATAATAATAATAATAATAATAATAATAATAATAATAATAATAACAGCGATTATGAGGATGATGACAATGACAACAATAATAGTAATAATAATAACAATAATAATAATACTAATTGTAATATAACAACAACAATAATAATGCATATAATAATAATAATAATTATTATTATTATTACTATTATTAGTATTATTAGTAGTAGTCGTAATAGTAGTTGTATCTGTAATACAAAGCTGCTCAAAAAAACACAATATAAAATAACAAAAATATTCCTAAAATAATTCAAATATACTATTTGAAAATAAATAGCAAATGGTGATTAATTTAAAAGCAAAGTTGTGTGTATTATAAACAGGTCTTTCAGTGCACATGTAGAGTGCTACTACCCTTCTGAGACTCACAGATTAAAAAAAAAACAAAAAACAAAGCCTGTGGCTTTTCACACTTCGCGTCACCGCCTTTTGTTTCCATGTTTTTTTCTCTGTTTGCCCCCATAAGACATCCTTCCGCAAACTTGCCTAATTCATACTGCATTAATGTGTTAATGAGAATATCCTTGAGCTTTGTAACCCTGGGAGGAGGAACAAAAATGATTTAAAAAAGTTCGCAGCTTGAAGCTGCGGGGTGTAAGAGCGAGAGAGAGAGAGAGAGAGAGAGAGAGAGAGAGAGAGAGAGAGAGAGAGAGAGAGAGAGTATTCCGATTGCATGTGCACATAGCTTTAATTGACACATCTGCATCTCCTCCGAAGTATTTACGAGCTCGCCATTGTGGCGCAGCGTAGCATGACGACAGAACGAAACGTCGCTGGAGGTGCTAGACAGGTTTGATTGGGTTATTAATGGGACAGAAGCAAGTGATGCTGCAGATTAGAGGCATTTGTGTGTCTGTATAACAGGGAACATATACTTATATTACACCTATATCCATTATAGAAAATTTAAGGGTGTTTTTACCCTGTTTCTATACATAGTCCATGAACCATCACACACAGATTTATATAAATTTAATGTGGTCACATGGTAACACACCACAGCACACAGTGTGAAATTCTTTTTTTGCATTTAACCCATTCCCCAAGTGAAGCAGGGGGCAGCCACCAATGAGGGGGACTAGGGGAGCAGTGTGTGGAGACGGTACCTCAGTGATGTCACCAGCAGTCCAGGGATTCAAACCCATAACCTTCTGCTCTCTGTGCAAACACCCTAACCACTAGGCCACTAGCTGCCTAGCTACATACTTGCATATACATACACATATGTTTGTATTTATATGTAAGTGAAATAGTGCATATATTAATGCTGAACAACAATTAAAATTTTAATTAAGTCCCTGTTGGTGTAATGGACAAAATACAAATATTCCCTCCCGGATGACAGCAAGTTATAAGGGGTCAGAAAAAATAGAAAGGTCTATTTTGTGGGTAATTCAGGCATGCACAATGTAATTGTTGGATAATTGTGTACATTTGATGTATGTGTGTATGCAAGTATTATTCTTCTTATTCTTCTTATTATTTGTCGTTACCAATATATATATATATATATATATATATATATATATATATATATACACATTGGGGGCATCTCCAGTTAATTTATGCGAATGTATTTATTTTGTACCTATTGATAGTATTTTTAATGCTCTAGTGTACATTTAAGGAAACCGTTCCGTTTTCCTCATCATTTCATGTGCTATTGTTTCTTTTTTTCTGCGAGGGGATCGTTCGACAGCTCAGCACGTCATCTAAAATCAATTCACAATTAAATTCTTCAGCCTTTTAATGTTTTTTTTTCTAACCACGTCCTCCACTAACCTATGGCTCTCTCGCTGCAGGGGGGTTTGAAATCAAATTAAACGTGAAAGGGGGTGGCCACCGAAAATGCTGGCTCATAAATAATTAATAGACACCAAGCTTGTTTATTTAATGAATTAATAGGCGTCCAGTGGCGAAATGTATTAGCTGTGTTTGTTTTTCTTAGAGGTGGAATAATAGGAGTTTTATCTCACAATGGCTCTATGTGAGTTAGGAATTGTGCACTGTTTGTTCAGTAGGGAAGCGACTCAGTCCCGAATAGCTCTTTGTCAGACACAGTGTGCACTGTTTGGATGCCGGACCCCATGTTTTAGGATGTGTACGATGTAGAGCGAGTACTGAGCTATTTGAGATGCAGTCTTAAAGCTCTGGCAATCGTTCAAGCACCTCAAGCCTGTTTGTTGTCTCTTTCATATTTCAGAGATGCGAGTTTGGCCTTGAAAATGCTAACATAGAGATGCCTACTATCAGATATAGAAACTGAACATCGACTGACATGACAATATGCTTTCAATTAAGCTTTAACATGCCTACATCATAGTTTCCATAGCAGGTGCTTCATTTGAAGTGAGATTTCTATGGCAGACTTCAAGTCTATATCTCCGTCACAAAGACAGCATAGATTATAACTAAACCAAATCCATCAGTCAACAGCCCTGTCAAAGCATGACTATATTAAAGCTCATGACTGTGCTTTTAACACACATGCACGCTCTCTCACACACTCCCGCAGGTGCCTGCGTCTGATGGATCATCCAGTCGCTGCGTCTCACACCTCCCTTATTTTGCATCACAGCACATCATTTATAATCCATTCATTCACCCACAGTGCGGCCTTTTAAACTATCTGAAGTGGCCCAACAGAAGAGAACAAAAAGTTCCAGAGTCCAAGTACAGAATGTTTCTCAGCTTTTTGTTAAAGAGCAAGCCTAAAGAAATAGACAAAAAATCCACCATGTCGCTAAAACCAGTAGTAGCAGCCATCAACAGCCATCAAGTGTGTAATGATTTAGGAATAGTGACGATTTCACAGATTTCAAAGAAGAGAAGAGAAGAGAAGAGAAAAAGAAAGAAAAGAAGAGAAAAGAAAAGAGAAGAGGAGAAGAGAAGAGAGAAGAGAAGAGGAGAGGAAAAGAGAAGAGAAGAGAAAAGAAGAGCAGAGAAGAGAAAAAAAGAGAAGTGAGGAGAAGAGAAGAGAAGAGAAGAGATGAGAAGATAAGAGAAGCGACTACGAAATACAAAATGTCTTCTCTCCCTTTTTGCTAAGACAAAAATACACCACTTAGCTAAATTCAGTGGTAGCATTCATCAAGGCAGTTCAAGTCAAGTGTGTGTTGTTGTAAGTATGATGGTTTAACAAAGAGCAGAAAAAAAAGGTTTTGGGGAAGTGCTGAGATATGAGATGAGAAATGCAGCATCAAATCCTCTAAATATGTGTAAGATCTCTGTGTATAATGACCTCAGGGTCAGTCGAGGTGAAAACGTGGCATAACCTGGGGTTACTGGCTTGCAGGAATTCATTCTAACCCGAAAGTAGCATAAGCGCAAATGCATCATCTAGCTGGGTTCTGCTGCTTTATTACATATGATACCAATAGTATATGTGCAAAATACATTGAGTTCTAGATTTGGACAGCACCTTCCTAAATAAGGAAAAAGCAAAGTAGTTTGTGCCCGCCCCTTACCTGAAGTTCCTAGACATGTGCACTCTACATAACCATCAAAGGGTGATCCCTGCTCCCCTGCCCAGAACCCAAAGAAGCACAGTATAGAGATACATAGAGACATTAGTGATGTTTCCACACAAAGAAGCAGATAACAAGGGTCACAGTACAAAGCTAGCATAAATGGGGGAAATCCCAGCATTCTCTTTTTCTCTCTTTCCTTCTGCCTCCACTTGCCTTCCTCACCAAACTTTGCCAGGGGGCCTATGAAATTCTGGCTCCTCCTCCAGTTAATGTCAGCTGACTGCTGATCAGTCATTGCATTTGGAGACATAACATTACCAAAGCTAATCAACAGTGGAAAAGTGGAATATAGGTGAGAAAGAATAGATTAAGAAAGCCTCTGAGCCTTTTCCCACAAGGGAGGAGACCAAATAAGTGGCTCAGACCAGTTCTCCTATATCCTCCTCTAACCTATGACCTCCATTTCTCTATCACTCCCTAATCAAATGATAAGCAGAAGTCTTAAATTACTGCAATGCCCACAGGCTCAGAGTGTGTGTGTGTGTGTGTGTGTGTGTGTGTGTGTGTGTGTGTGTGTGTGTGTGTGTATACATCAGTATGAAGACGCATTGCTGAGTTGGATGTAATCACTTGCAATAATAATTAAATTGTCACATTTGTGGCCAAAATTATATTTTCAAAGGTACTATACAAACAATCCCCACCACATAAAAAGAGACTTACATTTTCACAAACT
The DNA here is from genome assembly GCA_037577145.1 of Brachypetersius gabonensis. Lineage (NCBI taxonomy): Eukaryota > Metazoa > Chordata > Actinopteri > Characiformes > Alestidae > Brachypetersius > Brachypetersius gabonensis. Next base: position 8,886 of record JBBJLR010123596.1, on the reverse strand, counting down.
GCGCTGTGATTTATGAACAAATTCTTTCTTAGGTCCTTTTTCCATATAATATATATATAATTTTTACTGAAAGCATTTCATTTGTAATAATTAAGTATTTTTGCAAAGATGCCTTATAATGAGTTTAGGTTGAAGCGAACAGGAAGTAAGTACAAGAATCACAACAGTTTAAATACAAATACAAAGAAAAACATTAATGAGGGTCTAGAGTACATAAACATAAGGGAATATTAACAGGCTTAACAAAGATGTGAGCATGGTAGATACTAAAAGAACACAAACAAGTTTTACAAAAACGTGGACAAAACAATTATAATGGTATTAGTTTTAATGGATGTTTTCTGAAAAATTGACAAAGAATCCACTAGTGCAGACTGAAACACAGGCGGTGTAAATACTGACTAGGGAAAAGTGAAAACCTGGGCAAGGGAGGAGACAGGAAAAAAGTCACATGTGAACAGGACAACAAGAGGTAGGGACTAAAGCGGGGCTAAGACTAAAATAACAACAAAACTAACATGGAATATGAACCAAGTGGGACATTAACAACAATTATAGACAAGAAAACAAAGGGAAGACAAAAATCCAAGAAACTGGGTAAGCTGAGATAGGCTAGAAGACAGATGGGAACTGAACAGTAGACTGGACACAGGGCTGGACAGGGGACCAGGCCGAGACTGGGGCAAAAAAACAGGACACCAGGCAGGACAAGAGATGGGACAGGAGACTGGACACTGGACAGGAAAGGAGGCACAATAGGGGAAGGAGACATGATAGAACCAGGACCATAACAGGAACGGGCACAATGACAGAAACAAACTGACAGGGCAGACAGAAAAGGAGACACTGGGACAGAAATGAAGACATCAACAGGGACAGATACAGATAGTGAAACAGGAACAATGGTAACAGTAGGAACAGAAAACTTAACTTAAGTGCAGGGTCCAGCAACGTGAATGATGCGCGAGGTCAAGGAGAGGGTATAGGCAGGGCAAGAACCACATTCTGGGCTCCAGCTAAGGTGACTGCCATGCCCTGGGCAGCTGTTGTGAACCCAGGGGACAGGGCCACCAGTGATGGGGGAACAGGAGATGGGGTGCTGGTCTGGAGTGCCAACGCCAATGAGGTGCCCTCCAGAGCAGCAAGAGACGCCAGTGGCATGACCCTGGCAACTCTGTGAGACAGAATGCCTGCTCTGCCATGTCCTCTGGGTTTTTTGGCTCAGGAGAAAGGGCAGCTTCACTGGGCCCTTCTTCCTGTGTCCTTTTCACCTCAGTGACTGCTCATCCTCCAGGTCAGTGGGCAGCGCTGTGGGACCAAGAGCCAAATTGCCCGCTTCCTCTGGGTCACTGGGTGGCTCAGTGCAGAAAGCTTGAGGTTTGACTACTGCCTCACCATGGTTCTTCGCCCTCTGCGGTTTCTTTTGAGCTGCTCCCAGGCCAAAACCTGTTTTACTTAATTCCCCTACAAAGATCTTCCTCTGGGGAGAGGACTTCTGCATGGCCCTAATAATAACCTCAAGGATGTCCACTATTTCAGCCAACTCTGTCCCCACTCCTACATCCAGAAACGTCCTACATTCTGATAGCAGTTCAGGACCTCCCCTCAGTTCAGCCTCCTCACCTGTACTGAGCCAGTCCCGAAACTTGTCCTCCTTTAACTTGTCCTTTAAATTGGAACAAGTCAAACAGTCTGTAAGTGTGAGATGTAGAAATGTTCAATACAAAAAAACAAGAAACAAAAACAGAAACTTAAACGAGGGTCTGGGTTCTACAAAAACACAAAGATATTAACAGGCTTAACAAACATGTAAGAATGGTAGAAACTAAAAGAACACAAACAAGTTGAAGCTGAATACATTTAATAAAGAATCCAACAATGCAGACTGAAACACCGGAAAATAAGAACATCTGGTCAGGGGAGGAGGCAGGAACAAGTCAAAGTTGAACAGGATAACAAGAGGGCAAGGGCCCGTTCTTCATACGTTTCTAACTCAGTTAGCTGGATTTGATTGTTGTGAATTTGTCCTGATCTTGGATTGTTTCGTTCTTCGATGCGTATCTCAGACTTGCTGTCATAGCAACAGGTCCATAAGCTTAAACCTGCTTGGGAGCAGGTTGGTTGAAATGGCGAGGTCACATCTGATTGGTTAAAGAGCACGACTGACGTGGACTGACTCACGTGGAAAAGAATAGGATCTTGCATATATATATATGGATGTATTTGAACATCCATACAGTATATGTATACATTCGTGTGTTAATCGCCATGTGTGTCTAATAATATGTCATATTCTATCCCCCGATTGCGTCTATATACGTGGAGGTCATTTTCTCAAATCTGTCGCAGCCGTGTCTTGTCCGTTTATGAGAGAGCAACCGGTTCCAGAATTTGCGAGGATTACTTGCAGAGTTTTTCAAATTCCTGGTGTTTTGCATGATAGACAGGATCCTTTGGCGCAGGATGACAATATACTTCTTGAGAGATACCGCTTTTCTCGTGAGGGGATCATTTATATAATTTCATTGTTAAACCCCCATGTGAAATGTTCAACTCACCAGATATATATAAAATATATATATTAGATATATATCACATAAATATGAAGACATATATTAAAGATGACAAAAAGAGCAATTAATACAAAAAGGATTTTATATATATATATATACATAAACATAAATAAAATAACATATCAAGGAACATGTAACATGGGCAGCACTCACGCATTTAGTTTGTTCACTACTTTTTGCCAGCCCTCTCTCCTGGCTTTTGCAGCATTTGCTGTGTTTCCCGGTGTCTTTATTAAAGTTTGAAATTCTCCATAACCCTCTAATAAAAGCTCTTGCTCAGCTTGAGAAAAACTTGAGCTGGCTCTTTTGCCATTTCCTGATCAGTGTTTCGACGGTCGATGCACTTCGCCTTTTAAACCAACGCACGAACGTGCGCTAATCCTAGACAACTCAATCCAGCTATACTAATCATCAACAACAGGGCTGCTCAAAGAACCAAATTAGCCAGATCGTAATTAGCAGGATGATCTCATCTTAGATGTGTCAGTTCTTCTCGGATGTATCAAGTCACGTACGAAGAACGGGCCCCTGGACTAAGGTGGGCACATGGCCAAGGTAAACAAAACAAAGGCACAAAAACTAGGGTCTTGTTCCATGAAACAGGATTAAGGGATAGTCTGGCTTACTTTTCCTTACTTTCCCTTGAAATAAGCCAGACTTTCCCTGAATCCTGTTTCATGGAACCCAGGTGGGATGTACACAAAAACTTACCGGGAAAAGACAAGGAGAACATTACATCAGTGTCCTACAGTTTTCTTTTTTATGCCACTTTTGCCATAGTTCATGAAATTTCTGCCTTGCTACATCTGTCCTTACCAACTGTAAGTGCTTATTAGCTGGTAACGTAGTGGTTAGGGCATTCAACCTGCGATCAGGAAATGGTGGGTTCAGTTCTAAAGAAGGTACCGTCCCTGGGCACTGTTCCTGGCTCCCTGCAGCTTCACCTGGTGAATGGGTTCAGTGCAGAGGAATTTCATGCTGGAGTGTGTTCATGTATGACAGAATTTTCACTTTCATTATTGTTAAAATGTATAAGGTCAAAAATAGCCCAGTCATGCAGAGGTCATATTCCCAAACTCACAGAGCACCGAGGTATATTGCATGTTTAATTTGTATATCATGGATTGCATTGCTGAGTGCCAGGAGTTTCATAAAATGGGTTTCCATGACTGAGCCGCTGCCAACGGGTCAACAAACACAATGCACAATGACAACAATGTCTGGAGTGGAGTAAAGCAAACTGACACAGAGCTCCGTAGCAGTGGAAACATGTTCTGTCTGATGAATCACACTTTTCTGTACGGTACCTCTGTGCAGCTGGTGGTCTCAGGGTTTGGGCATTTGCCCTGTGATCAGGAAGTGGTGAGTTCAAGGCTGCTAAGCACTTCTGAGATACTCTTGAGCGAGGTACTGTCCCCACACACTGCTCCCTGGGTGCTGTGTTCCTGGTTGCCCTCTGCTTGACTTGGTGAATGGGTTAAAAGTAGAGGAAGAATTTTGTGCTGTTCATGTATGACAGAATGGCCACTTTCACCTCAATTCAGCAGCTTGACAGACAAATCTGGACTAGAAAATACCAACAGATTAGTTACGTGGAGGCAGAATAATAAGTTTACACAGAGCCCTGATCATGATGTGGAATGCCAGACCTCCTCGCCCAACAATAGTGTCTGATCTCTCAAATGCTCTTATGATGGAATTGGCATAAATCCCCTCAGATTCTAAAATCTTATGGAATGCCTCTCACAATTGATAAGACAGGGTCTACCAGGCTTATATAGATTTGATGTTCGCACACTTTTGGTAATATTGTGTACACTGGGTTACCAAATCTTGGCACATTTCCATTATCAGTTACACAGAGAGATATTCCATTACCAACATTACTAGATTTAATCATACTGAATCATGGTGACCTTTCAGTAATGATAAAGGATTTCCCATCAGAATCAAGGTCACAAATGGACACACCTTATATACGTGAATAAATGTGTTCTGAAACTCCCCTAAAATGCGTCTTCCTTTGTAAAAATCTCTTTTCCCTTTACATATCCCGCAAGCAATGATCAATCCTGCCATTTTATTCTTAACTTGTCTGCCACTTGAACGAGAGAACCATAAAGAACCAGAGAGCAGGGGGATGGGGTGGGCCAGGGGAGTTAGAGAGAGAGCGAGGGAGAGAGGGAGGGAGGGGAAAAATGAGCGCCTCAGCAAAAATGTCAGACTTGGTTATGAATTTTTTAGAAAGCAATAAAAACTTACGCTTCGCTCATACTCCACACACACATACGTTCACACACACACTGTCCACCTTTGTAGCTTTCAGTGGACTTGTGTGGGCAGTAATAGAAGTGGGTGAGGATCAATAGCCTGGTAGAGAGAACCGTTTTGCAGCTGTAATGACTTTGGGTTCCTCAATAATGAAGATATTGTAAGCAGACTGACTGTAGAGGTCAGCCGGTCATTAACTCTCTGTTAAATATGTCTTTGTTTTAATTGCCTCTACCTTCACACCTCAAGTTTCCCACTGCCCCTGCTTTTTACATTTATATGTGTCTGACTTGAATGTTTTTATTTTGGGATCATTTCTTATTGGTATATACATATAGATAGATAGATAGATAGATAGATAGATAGATAGATAGGGATAGAGAGAGAGAGAGAGAGAGAGAGAGAGAGAGAGAGAGAGAGAGAGAGAGAGTCCTGTAGGATGTGAAGTGAATCAGACAAGCTTTTCCAACACATCCTGCAGATATTTGATGAAACTAAGATTTGAGGAATTTGGAGGCCAAGCCAGCACCTTGAACTATTTCTCATGTATAATCTTTGCTTCTTTCTGCTATTTTCCTGCCTCCAATACATCAACAAGAACTAACTGTTCCCTTACTGCCTGATATATCCCACCATTTGACAGGTGCCATTGTAACAAGATAATTAATGTTATTTACTTCACTTGTCAGTGGGTTTTTATGTTGTAGCTGGTTGATGTGTGTGTATATATATATATATATATATATATATATATATATGACCACAGGACTGCAATCAATAATGATGTGTGTGTGTGTATATATATATATAGTATATATGACCACAGGACTGCAATCAACAATCAGGCTAACAATGACGAGTTTAAAACTCTACACTCAGTGTTAGAGTGCTGAGTGTGCTCCACCATTCAAATGATATCTGGTCAATGGTGGTCAACTGAGGGTGGCTGATAAATGGACTGAATTAGCTCCTTCTGACCTCCACTGGATGGACACCTCCACATGCGTTATGATTGTTAGCATGGCTACATTTTCTTAGATATGACCAGAGTTACTAATTATTAATTACAGCTACAACTCCTGAATTATTTGTGCCCCCATTAGTTCCCCTCACACTCCCCAGAAAGAAAACCACTGCACTCAGTTATATGTGTTCAATTCTTATATTTTTGGGCTTATTATATTGATATTTTTTATATTTATGAAATATCACTCTGGAGTCCAAGGCTTTGCATGATCACTTCATGGTAAGACAGCCATAAGAGTTTATAAATTATTAATAATCAGGTTGCTATTAGGATGTAGACAGCTTTATAAATCATCAATAAGCGATTATAACACCATATAACCGTTACATTTATGGCATTTATCAGACACTTTTATCCAAAGCGACTTCCATTCCCTACCTACAGGGGGCAGTCTCCCTGGGGCAACTTGGGGTTAAAGGTCTTGCTCAGGAACCCAGTAGTGGTGCTGAAGGTAGGATTTGAACTTCTTGGTCCAGAGGCAAGTATCCTACCACTAGGCCATCACTACCCCAGTTGTCATACATTGATGCATGCTCACTATTAGACAAGATTTCAGATCTTTCAAGTTGCTGAGGTTATCTTGTCCCTTTCTGAGGCAGAATGATAAACATTTGTTAACATGAGGCTGCCATTAAAACACCAGGTCCTGCTAAATAGTGAGCTTCCATAAATGTATGAAAACTAGTACAACTTGTTTATAACTGCTTATTAATGATTTATAAACTGTTTACTACCCAATTGACAACCTGATTCTAAATGCTGATAAACCGTTTATGAGGGTAGTCTTATTGTAAAGTGGTCTTGGCTTTGCCACAGTACAGTATGTTAGCATAGCCCCTGCTTGGCCTTGCAGCCTTCAGCTCAACTCAATAGACGATGAATTCAAACTCACATTCTGACTTTGCCTTCATCCCTTCTTCTTTGCACCTCCTAAGAATGGTGTTTTCTATCCATCCGCTCCCTCCCCACTGTCATGCCATTGGCTGTTGCTTAATGGACTAAAGCACTCCTCAATTGGCCAACGCGGTCCGTCAAGATGCGGGGTCACGACCCCTCCTGGCTGGCGGGAGGGGAAATCTCAATTCATATCGGCCAGAGCAGCTGCCACACTCTAAACGCAAAATCTCATCCAATTTCTAGATGCAGATGCGCACACACACACGCACACACACACACACACACACACATCGAGGAAGGGGGTGGGTAAATATGTTGTGAGACATTCTCATGGATTTTAGATTGGTTTCTCAATTTCACCTCACTGGGGAAAAGACAGAGCAAAAGGAAAGAGGAAAAAAAAAGAGCGTGAGACGAAGAGATGAAACAAACAAACAACAAAAAAAAGAGCTGCATTCACACAAACAAAAGAGCGGTTACAATATAAACCAGACATGACACACACCATAAACAATAAACATGGCACAGATATGGCTCAGAATACACTTATGCACTGATTTGCAAAACAAACACATTTAGAATTCATGCATACGTGATATGCATTGTTTGTCTAGGAAATCAGCATTTCAATCATTAGAGCGATGGATACGTTAGTCAAAAACAATGCCGGTTCATTTTTGTCTCCTGCTTCTCAGTAGAACTGGGGCGGAATTGCTGAAACATTTGAAACTGAGTTGAAAGGAATAGTTTGTTAAACATCAAATTTATTCCGTTTTATACTATACTTACAAGAATCTAATTATTTAGCCTCCAGTTCGTCATTAAGGTGGCACAGGCTTGTTGGTGTGGTTTTAGGGCATGGTATGATTTAGTGTGAGCTATTAAAATGATCTAAACTTCACCACTATAGGCAGTTATTTCAGACGAGACTATGGTTGTATTCAAGCAGTTTTAAGGACAACTGATCTGGAATCAGATTCCTTCCCTACTCTTAGGGTAGTTTGTGAAAACAGACTCATAGTTACAGAAAAAAGGTTACATTACTTGGAAGAAAACATTGACTATCAATTGTGCTAATTGACACACCCATTGGCTCAAATTGTGCTGAGTGATGGGGGATGGGGAGGACCAGCCTACCCACCCAGAGAGAGAGAGAGAGGACAGTTATACTGAGTGATGGGGGATAGGGAGGACCAGCCTACCCACCCAGAGAGAGAGAGAGAGAGAGAGGACAGTTATACTGAGTGATGGGGGAGAGGGAGGACCAGCCTACCCACCCAGAAGCCAGTTATACTGTCAAGAATGGAATCAGCTTTGATTGAATCCCAAAAAGCATTTTATTTTTTCACCATTTATAAACACCAGATGCCCATAACAGTGTATATACATTGTTGATGGGATTGGTTCACTCTTTAGGTGTTGGAGTCTTCCTTAACTTTGAAGATCTGATGTTAGCTATAAATTCATTTATTGATTAATTGGTGTCTTGGTTGGTTGAACACTTCATGATCGATAGCTGCGGAGTAGCAACTTTCAAAACGCAAGTACTTGCAACGTACAGAAGACAGAAGACATTCTGTCCTTACCGGCGTTGTCATGGAGAAAACTGGTTGACTATACTTGCATACCCATTGAGTTTGATAGTAAATTAATTAGAGTTCTGTGCACATCCTTCCCACTGACTGATTTGTCACCTATCACAAAAAGAGTAAATTTCAGATCCCACACTCGCAAATTAAAACCATACATCTTAAAGCAGTTGCTATGCCAGCGAGCCTGTCCCTGTGAGAAATGGCTGACAGCCGCCAGTTTGACTGTGTGTGGGTGAGAGCGTGCACGTTTGTGTTGACTAAAAGAATGTGTTTATGTGTGAGAGTGTGCGCGCGCGCTTGCATTTACCGCACCAGCATGCGTGTGAACGATGGATGTTGCCGTCACTTGTTTATATGTGGGTGGTGTCTCTGTGTGTACTGGGTGAGCAAGTATATGTATGTGTGTGTGTGTGTGTGTGTGTGTGTGTGTGTGTGTGTGTGTGTGTGTGTGTGTGTGGGTGTGTGTGCGTGTGTGCGTGTGTGCGTGTGTGTGTGTGCGTGTGTGTGTGTGCGTGTGTGTGTGTGT
>JBBJLR010123573.1:0-18746 GCA_037577145.1 Brachypetersius gabonensis | reverse complement strand
ACACATCAAAATATGCTTGGAGTTTCTTAATAACTGAGGGGATTATGATCAGAGGAAGGTTATGTTTAAAATAAAAATGTTTAAATGTAATATTTTTCTCCTGGTCCTTATTTTAAATGGGTCATAAAAATTAGAAATAATTATCTATATCGACAGATATAAAACACTGATATCGTGATACAGTTTTCAGCCATATCGCCCAGCCCTACGCAGAGTCCAGAGCATTATAAGAGCTGCAAAAAGAGACCAACTCAATCTCTCATTAAAGGCCCTGTTGTTGTAATGGTCAGACATCCCAATAATCTAGACAAAAGTATTGGGATGCCTGCCCCCCCTGCGAAAACCAGCCGACACCTATAGCGATGCCTGCCGCATGAGCACAAAACACAAAAAAGCAATAAAGTTTTAATGATCTGCGTCAATGTGTGAAACTATAATTGTTGGCATTAAGTAAATGTGCAACGACATACCCAGTCTTATTATAAATGTAAAATATTTTTGAAGAGCGTTGTATTAAGAATTGAGAATCCACACCTTCCTTTCCCTACACAAACCATAACAAAAATCAACAGATAAAGCTTAGTTACCTTCATTGTTAACAATGCAGGGGGGCAATAATGGTGAAAAAATCCAGCAAATACGTGAGTGCAAGTGCACATCATGAAGGTCTTATTCAATTTGATAAACATAAGAGAAGCACGCGAGTGAGCTTAAGGTCTTGCCTCCACTGATAAAACTAGTTTTGTCGTGTGCAACTTCTGTACATCACGTTATTCAATTATTTCTTCGGTCTGTGGGACAGCTGGTTATGTTTTAATTCTTAAAACAAATTAAAGCATTTTCGAAATGGTTGCTTATAAATCAGAAAAGATCAGCAGCAGTGGACGGAGTTCCACAAATCCAAACAACGACTGGAACTTCAGGAACGGAACTCGTTTTCCTCACTAGTTCACAAAATAGCCTATCAAGTACGTTTGCAAATAAAAGACATCCTGAAACCTTTTACTGCTTTATTGTTTTTTTGTTGTTGTTTTTTTTTACAATTATTCTAATATTATCTTCGCTGAAAGGCAACACCACACAAGAGCGGAGGAGCCTTCCATTCTAGTTTGGAAGGAGCGCTGCTTCTGTGTTCCCTCACGGGTTTTATTGCATTTCAAAAGGTACATTTTACAGAACAATTGTCAAGCACGTCTCTAATTAAAAATAAGTTGTGAGCAAACGGATCAGAGCAGAACAATTTACCTCCAGTACTGCAGCTCCAGCTCCTCTCATTCCAAACACGTTGTGGGAGCCTGGATCTTCTTCTCCGCTGCCGGCTGGGAGAACCACAAATGTGGAATTAGTGCCATCTGTTGGACTACCCAGCCGTCACTCTACAAACACGTGTTAAAAAACGGTGCTCCTGGAAAAGCCGGAGGTAATGGATTTTCAGGGGTAAATTAAAGTAGCGTTAGGCACATTTTATGTACACTGTGTTTCGTTGTTCCGTAGCGAGAGAGGTTTAAATACGGGCAAATAAGGGTAATGTATTAAGCTGAATTTTAAATGAAATTAAACTGTTTCAAATTCAATCAATATTTCATTTGTGGCAATATATAATTCTTCATGTATTTTAGTGTCTGTTATTAATACAATACAACTCACCGGCGGATGAACAGTAAATTATTGAACTGTAAAAATTATTGGTGATTACTCCTACATTTTACTCTATTTTTTATTTTAAAAAATACATACAATTATTTCTGTATTTACCCTACTTATACAAAAGGAAACGCCAGGCATACCAAAGAAAACGCCGCTGTATGATTTAAACAGCAGACTGTACAACGGTAACATCTGTATTTACATTCCAGCACTGCAGGAGTTCAGTGTAAACTGTACAGTACAGTTTATCTTTACATTTTCTTTAAGGGTAGTGTATTGAACTGAGTTTAAAATTAAACTAATATTCAGGGTTTACACTACTAAAATAGGCATTTTAAAGCAATTTTACCATAATAAAATAACGTGTTGTTTCACTATACATGGGTGCCCTTGGAACATACATGTTTACACTAATGGACAAATTTCATGTACATTTAAATGTAAATTTACAGGTGCAAAATGCTTTATTACATTTAGCAAAAAAATTGCAGAATATATAGTCAATACTATCCAAAACAAAGAGCAAAGACAAACCTTCAGCTTGCACTGTAGAAGTGTTCATATAGTTTTCAACCACCTCGTATCGACTTTAATGTGTAGAAAAATATTGTATTTCTGCACATCCTAGTCATATTTGACTATGATTAAAAGAGTTAACCAGGTCAGTTTTATTTGAACGAAGCGATATACGGTCTTTTCTTCCAAATAAATGTATCTGATAAATTGTTTTAATCGTATTATCAAGGGAGACATAATTGCCTGCGGGAAGCGTGTGGACTCTGTGACACTGGTTTTAAACCTAGGAATGACACCTTAAAGTTTATCATCTAATGGATGATAGAGGCAGTATGCTGCACCTCAAAGATTTAAATACTGATTCATTTGGCTTTGGATAAGAGCATCTGCAAAATGCCATAAACGTAAATACAATGTGACACGTACCAGTACAGAATTATGCAATTCCACCAGCCCTTATTGGTGCAATTAAGGGGCCTTAATGTACATGTTAGTTGTAAATCAGTCCTTCTCAAATAGTAGGGCGCGCCCCCCTCGGAGGGCTCGGAGCGATGCCCTCCGCATGTGAGCCGGGGAACATGCTATTTTTTATTTTTAGCCGGGCGACGGCGCCGGGTGACTCGCCACATCCGCCGTTGTCGGCCCCCGCGCCAGATGATTCAAAGAACTTCTGACCTGACAAACACGACTTATGAACCGTCATCCGTCTCCAGACCGGCGGACTCAATTTATTTCGACCCTGACTTTTCTGCCTCGACAAAACCAGTTTCGGACACTATCACGTTTTATCCACCGATTGACTCTGACCCTGATGCTCCGGCCGTTTGCTCCACGACTGACCCAGACCCGGACGTTGCACATGTGCCCTCTTTTACTGACCCTGAAGCTGTCCCTGCCACTTCACCAACTGCCTTTGACTCTGACTTCCTGACAGTGCCTGCTCCGAAGTTCTCAGAACCAGACCCACGACCTATGAATCCACTGACTGACTTCAACCGTGACGACGTGACTACCTCTACCAGGACAGACTCTGAAGTGGACGATCCCTCAGAGACCCGATCTAATGACACCGACATTGGGTTATCGCTGATTAACTTCGGCCCGGACGTGGTACAGGGGTTCCACTGTAATGACTCCAGAAGTATCAAGGGACTGTTTGACTCACGGATGGATTCTGAACAGGACACTACTCATTGACGTACCTACGGACGCGACTACCACCTCTAGACCTGACACTGGGCTGTCTGACTCTCTAATTATGACCGGGACATCCCACTCACTGACGGACCTACAAACACGACTCCTGCCTCTAGCCCTGACACTAGACCGTTTGACTTACGGACGAGGTCTAACCAGGACGTTTTACCCCCGACATACCTACTGACATGACTACCTCATATGAAGTGCAGTGAACAAACCCTTAAGAGATACCATAGAAAAATATTTAACAGGGATTGAAAGAAAGGTGGAGAGACACTGAGATAACGAGACAAACGTAAGTCTCCAGAAAGCTAAGACGAGGAAATATGACAAAGCGTATGTAGCACTTTGCTTCACTACTGTGGGAGACGAGGAAAGACTGGTATGTTTACTCAGTAAACTTTACTGTGTCTAAAAATGTCGGCAGCGAACATCATAAAGCAAAATAAATTAAGACATCACTTAAAGACATTACACCGCAATCACGCTGATAAGCCGCTTGAATTTTTTCAGTGAAAACGTGCCGAATATTGCCAGCGAGAAAAAATAGGGAGGCAATATTTTGTTTTTTAGCCTGCAGCAGAAAAGACTTAAAATACATAAATTTGCCTGAAATCTAAATAATTCAGGCAAAATTTTCATCCGTATTTAAACTGTAAACATTTTTGACCATTTGATGCTAAAAAAAAATAATATAATATAATGCATTTTTATATTTGTATATACATTTTATTTTTAATAAAAACAAAGAAAATATTTAATAAATAAATAATAATACTTTCAAATTGGCGGGCCAGCTCAATATCTTTAAACATGATGGTGACTCTTGGCGTGGATGACGCACAGGTTCGTGTTCTCGAACAGACTATAGTAAAATATATAGACTAAACAAAAGTATGCATTGATCGGATGAATAGTTACATAAAATCATATTAAAAACATGTCAGACCCAGCTGCTTCTCGCCAGCAACCCCATAACCCATAGCAACTTTGTGAAGTTCAAAGTGTTTTATATTTTGTGCTCCTGAGTTAAAATGTTGCTGATCAATTTGAATTTATTATTATTTATTAATTATATTTAATTTTATTTTCAGCATCAAATGATCAAAGTGTAGTTTAAATAAGTCTTGATTTCTTTTATTTCAGGCAAATTGATATACTTTAAGTCTTTTCTGTTACAGACTAAATAACAGTGTTGTAAGTTGATCTATATTTCTTTTCCTATTTTTGTTTTCTTTAATGTTAATAAGGATACAATGTTATGAAGATGTGTACTTTTGAAATTTTTTTAGACAAATGATGCTATTTACAGTCGCGATGGAGAGTTGGGGGCGCGAAATGTTTCTTCTTCCTGGGGGGGGGGGGGAGCGTAACAGAAAATAATTGAGAAGCACGGTTGTAAATAGACTGAACTTGTTGTTCACTTTTCCTAGACAGGAACTTCCATCGCAAATAATTTTCCCTTGCTTCTATAAAGGAAGGACATATTGGAGCAATTGACCACTCTGGACTCCTAAAGAGATAGATGTAGATACCTTGGAAAAGAGGAACATTTTTAAAATGACATTCAGAACGTGAATTTTTACAGCTTCCGACTGTTATGATTTAAAATTGATTTTCATGTTTGTCACAAAACTAAAATCTGATGTTATTAGGGGTCCAAGGACGAAGTCCGTAGGAACCCTATAGTAATCTAGTAATGTATTTTATTTTGTGTAACTATTCATGACCGGGCTGCTGAATAATAATATATAATGAGACACAATTACACGGTAAATGGTTTTGCCCACTACGGGCTGATACACTTTTGTGACCATAAGTTTTGCCCTTTAGGGGCAGACATATGGGTGGTAACGCTAAGTTTCCAATATCAACAAAACAACATCTCCTGACTACACTCCATATTGTGAGCATTTTTTGAATTTTTAAACAACCATTTTATGTACTTATTTCACAAACTCAGATTTGACTGTGCTGACTTATATTTTATTTATACCACTCTTAATATCTAGCAAGTGTCTTGTAAATACAGACATTCCTCTCTAAATGCCAGATTTTGATGGCCCATCAAAATCACATTTCCCTCCAACACTTATGGTGCCGCTGCTCTCTCATTCTTAAATCATAAATCATAAAGGAACTGAAGATGCCCAGCTTTTAAAATAATTATACAGGGATACAAATGACACAAGACAATGTACCTTAAATTCTGACATCTGATTCAGTGTTTGTCATACACTACGTTTCCAAAAGTTTGTAACCACACCAACAAGACACCTATATGAGCTTACTGGACATCCCATTCCAAAAGAAATCCCCCTTCTGCATTCTTCTCTGAAGGTGTTCCCCAGGGTTCTGTTCTCGGCCCACTATTATTCACAGTTTACATAATCCCACTCGGTCAGATCCTACAACACCATGGTTTTAACCATCACTTTTATGCTGATTACATTCAACTCTACTCTGTCTGCACACCTACCCCATCCGCCCAACTCAACAAAATTTCTGCTTGCGTGAAGGACATTAAAGATTGGCTTAAGTCAAATTTTCTGAAACTCAACACGGATAAAACTGAGATCATTTTCACTGGAACCCCAGCACTCACTAGCAATATTTCTGCTTGCTCCATCTGTGAGCTTGCAGGCTCTCACATCAAAGTATCTACTTCTGTCAAAATCTCTGTAATCTTCGACTCTACACTCTCCTTTCAGTCTCACATCAAATTTGTCACTAAATCTGCATTCTTCCACCTGCGTCGTATTGCTGCGTCCCTTCATCAGTAAAGATGCTGAGACTGTTATCCATGCATTTGTCTCATCATGCATCGATTACTGTAAAGCCCTCTTCACTGGTTTACCTACCAATGCGATCTCAATATATTCAAAACTCTGTGGCTAGAATACTCTCTCAATCCAAACGTTCGCTGCATGATTTTACGCACCACAGTAAGTAATCAGCAATGATAAACCCCATACGCGCAGTTGAATTTGCATTCTGAAACGCCCCCAATTACCCGTAATTAAATTCTTAGGCTCGTGTTCCCCCAACTTGACCTAAATATATAGAAAAAGTATACAGATATTTTTTTTAATTGAAGAGAAAAAAAAAGTTTGCTGGTGTATGCAGAATGTCAGCTGTATAGAAGTACAATAACCGTGTGGATACTGTAACCATCTCTTGTTGGAATAATGGAGAAGCGTGCAAAGAAAATAAACTTTTCTGAGACGGATACTGTGTAGAAGCTGGGAATGAAACCGCTTCATATTCACGTAATTATATTCGTTCTGGGATGGTGCATTTATCACTATATTGGTGCAGTCTACTTGTGCTGGACGTGTGTAAAGAAACTGAATGTAGTTTGGGATTTCGTGGTCAGAGGTGTGCGTATATTTACGCACATTTCTAAGCACAAGTACTAGTCCGCACATTGCGCAGAAACTATTGTACGCACCCTTTACGCACATATCGGTGCTTACGCACGCTTGATAAATGAGGGCCCAGGACCCTTTGTAGCCACTAGAACCTCTTCACACCAAATTCATCACGCCATCTCTTTATTGACTTTGCTTTGTGCAAAGGGACACAGCCGTTTTGGAAGAGCAAAACACCTTCGCAAACTGTTGCCATTACACTGGTAGTATACAACTTAATAATAAAAAATGTTGCTGTAGTTTTAACATCACACTTCTTTTAATTAAGATGTGAAACACAAACCCTAAAAAACAGTCCCAGTCAATTATCCATCCAATCTTAGGTAGCATCCACCTGGAATCTATCAAATCCACATTTAGCCATCAGATTGCTGGATAGTGAAGCATGATTAAGCAATACAGAGAACATTTTTCCACTCCTCTAAAATGTAGTGACTGCTTGTTTTACTCCACTTCATCCAAAGCGTCCGACTGACTCTGGTCATCATACGCTTGTGTGCAGCTGCTTGGCCATGGAAACACATTTCATGTCAATTTACATGTACAGTAATTGTGCTGATGTTTCTTTCTGAGGTGCTTTGGGGCTCTGTAGAGAGATACAACAGAGGATACCCCCAATGTTCAGCATTCAGCAACCCTGTTCTAATATCTCTCCACAACATTTCTACTGGATCCTAGGGATTTATAGCATTCCTGCTGTATATTTCTGGGCTATATGTTATGTTTTTAGTTTACATTTAAATGCATTTAAATGCATTTATTATTCCCAGGGACAGACTAATCTCACATCCATTCAATATCCCTCTGAAGATCAGGGCAATTTGCATTCAAATATTTAATAAGAAAGCAATGATTCCATGAAATCATGGATATCAAGAAATGTTTTTGGTGTCCTAAAAAACATTTAATAGATGATTCCTCAAAAGAACCAGTTTGTAAATATGATATGCTTGAGAAGATTCTTTGTTAAGTTTAAGAATATAAAGGTTTTCGGAGAATTGTTTCAGAATCCACAGCTTCACCTTCCTCATGCAAATAACAACAAAATCGACTGACACAGCTTCTTTACCGACGTTGTTAACAATCCCAGCAGGCTAATTATGGGAAGAAAATTACAAAAAAATATGTGAGTGCAAGCTAATTCACTTATTGGCATGCATTTCATGATGTAAACAATGATTATTGAAGATTACAAAAAAAAGAGAGCAATTTTGCATTTTGACTGTCATATTCATGTTGACCACATACAAATTGATAAGAAATTACTATGTTTATTTTAGTAACATGACTTTTGTAAAAATTGTTGACCAGTGTTCATTTTGTACTGATTTTCTGTAGGCCAGTTGGTTTTGATTCAGTTATTAACTCAAAATGAAATAATTTTCAAATGGTTGCTTATAAATCAGAAAGACACGCACGCACGCACGCACGCACACACACACAGAGTACCAAGCTAACGTTTTAGGCACCTGAAAAAATGTGCAACTATGAAGTGTTATATCATCCATTACTAAAGACTGAATACAACAAAAATAATAATTACAGATAAGATTCTACAGTAAATTGTGATGTTGTGTATTTATCAGTGTGTTATATAATATACATTACTTTTAGTTTCCATATAACGGCTGGAGGAACCAAGGAGACACACACTCCTACATATTCATAAACTGATCACGTGGCCTTTCTCACGCCCATCATGGTAAGCAGATCGTCTGTTTTAGGCTTTTATTCTGTGTCTTTTTTTTTTTAGAGCCTTACAGTCTCTTAGTCTTGTTTCTCACGTGAGATCTGGCAACACCTCACAAGAGCTCAGAAGCGTCCCATCCATGTTGGGAACACGTTTTCCTCCTTTTCAGAGATGTACCTTTTGCATAAAAATTCTCAAGCCTTTCCCTAATGAAAAACAATCTGCGAATACAATGGACCAGAGGAGAACATCTTCCCTCCAGCACCGCAGCTCTTACTCTTCTCCCTCCAAACACACTGTCGGAACGGAGGCCTGGCTCTTCTTTTCCGCTGTGGACTTGGAGAACCACAAGTGTGGAATTAGTGCCATCTGCTGGACAACCCAGCCGTCACTCTACAACTACTTGATAAATGACGGGCACAAAATCCCACCTGTATTCAAATGAACCACGTCCCCTGCTTCCCATTGGTTGCTGAGAAGCGGCTCCCATCACCAGAATTTTAGCAGAACTTGAGGATCCACAGCAGAGGATCCAACAAGTGGAAGGTCCCTTTTGAAAATCTTTCACATTAAACTTCGCCATTTAAACTTTCTCTTTTCATCTTTCATTTTATCAGGTAAAATGTTTCTTGCTTCAGGGACACGCCCACTTCTCATTGAATTAACTAACTTTCCAATAGTTACGGTTAGAACTCACAAATGGAAACTTATAACTCGATCTCGTTTGTAACATAGTTTGAATGCGTTTTACTCTTTTGCCCAGTGTTTTTAGTTTCCAATTCTGTAGTGAGCCTGTCTTTGTGCTTCACTCAGTGTTTTTTGTAGTTGTGTTTTTGGATTGATATTTTTATCCGTTTTTCTGATCAAACAGTATGTATTAAACCTTATCTATCTATACACTGAATTCCTGCCTCTGTACCAATTTTGGCAAGTATCAGGTGACATCCTTGAAAAAGGATGAAAAACATTTGTGTGATAAACATTTACGCTTGAGGTTAAGAATGCAATTCATCTCTTTAACAATAACAAAACAGGTCACTTCTTATCTGAAGCGTTTATATGAATGCCTCCCATCTGTCACGACTCAGGGGTTAACTGCTTTCATTCCCAAACAAACTGGCGTCCAGTTTCTTTACTCAGTAATGACTAAATTATTTGCATTATTACTCACATACTCAAGTTGGTCAGTTACTGAATAAAGTCTATCAGATTTCTTAACAAAACACATATTACAAAAACATCCAGGTTAGTCCTGGACATTTTGTAGAAACAAATTTTAAAAAGTCATATAGGAATTGCTGTATTTCCGTTAAACCGATGGGTGATACACCCACAGATTTAATATGTCTATA
Organism: Brachypetersius gabonensis; assembly: GCA_037577145.1. Taxonomy (NCBI): domain Eukaryota; kingdom Metazoa; phylum Chordata; class Actinopteri; order Characiformes; family Alestidae; genus Brachypetersius; species Brachypetersius gabonensis. Next base: position 8,910 of record JBBJLR010123573.1, on the reverse strand, counting down.
GGCATTAGATAGGGATTCCCAAGACAAAACCTGCTGCTTTGGCTCTGCGTCATCATAATGAAACATCCTGAAAGACATCGGCTAAATGCTCGTGGATTTCACATGGAAAAACAGGACACATCACTAAAAGAAAACTGTTTTCTTGAATTCCTGTGAAAATGGTTGTCTTACTTTATCAGATTCACATTAAATAACACATTTAGGATAAATTTGGTGAAGCAATTTCTCAGAAACCCTTCCTCCATTCGGAACATTATATCTCTCCATATTTTGTCTAAACTGGGTGGGATAAACATCTTTCTTGCCTGTAATTATGCTATTAATGAAGCCCCTGTTTCTGTCGAATAGCTGTCTTCGTTTTCTTCATTGTAAATTCCTACAGGTTAAAATATTTTTTTACAGTGTTTCTGGCAATAACGCCCAATTGGAACTCTTTTCCAAACACATAAAGCTGCTTTATCCTGTCCGATATCTGGCTGGAACCAGTCTGTGGATGATTTGGCTTCTATCTATCAGTTACCTAAGGGAATCTCTTTAAATCATTCATCGAGTTCTGTAAAGCTAAATTTAAATTGAATAGAGACATTGATGTAAACTGTAACGTTGTGGTGGTGGCAGCTTAGTGGGTAGGATACTTGCCTCTGGACCAAGAGGTCATGGGTTCGAATCCTACCTTCAGCACCACCACTGAGTTCCTGAGCAAGACCCAAAACCCTAAGTTGGAGACTGCCCTTGTAGGTAGGGAATAGAAGTCGCTTTAAAGTGTCTGATAAATGCGTAAATGTAATATGTTTGTGTCTATTTGTTCTGGAATTGTCCATTGCTAAAACAGCTTTGTGAGTTTGTTACAAAAAATGCCAATTAAAATTCTTTTATTTTGGAAATGTAGTGTTGCTTTCCTAGGAAACAATGCAAATGAACATAATTTTAAGTTTAAACTTATAATAATGGACAAATTTGCAGGTAAGAAATAATTCTTTATTGCCTTTAACAAGGAGTTTACGAAATATATAGTAAATACTCTTAAAAACGAAGAGTATTTTTTTACTGTTTAGAAATATAGTTCAATACAACCCAGGGTTGACTTTCATATATAACACATGTATTTTTGCACATCTAGTCACATTTGCTTAATATTTATTCAAGGGTTTCCTGTTAATGAAGTGAGCATTACTTTTCCTCAGGGTTACAAAGTGAGACAGCCAGCTAAACTAGAAAATAGTGTGAAGAGTTTAGATATATTTTAACATATTGATTTATCTATTATTTATGCAATTGAGGGACTTTAATGTACATATCAGTGTACTTATACTTATGCTGTTGTTCACTAAAGGTTGTGTTTTCTTAGAGAAGTACTTTTACAATCATCCTTCACCATCAGTGTTTTACTTTGCCTCTAAAAAAGAAGGCATGCATTGCAGGAATGGACCACTGTGGACTCCATGTGAGTTAGATGCTGATACCTTGGTTTTTCTATGTAACCCACAGCAAGTGAGGTATATTTTAAAATAAGGACATTCAGAGGATTTTTACAGCTCCTGCCTGTTATGATTTAATATCGTCTTTGTGTCTGTTCATGATTGGGCTGTTGCATAATAATTTTTAATGCCAGGCCTTCATTAAGTTACTAGAGTATTCTGCAATAAAAAAAAAGCATTTGTCATTTGGATCTCGTTAGTATCTTAAATGTTGGGGAAGAAATGTAAAAAGAATATTTGAAATCAATACAACAAGACCTTCTATTGTTTTGACACACCTATATGGTTAATGGTTATGCCCACTACAGGCTGATCCATAGGGGCAGACATATGGGTGGTATAAAGAATAGGGAGGAATTTGAAGTGGACTGAAATCTGGGTAACATGGCAGTATCCTAAACACAAATATCAACAAAACAATTTCCAAAAATACAGCATGTACACTCCCTGTTGTATAAATCTTTGGAATATTAAAAATAACTTTATGTACTTATTATTACACAATTGTAGTTGACTTTTCTGGCTTATATTTTACATACACTACATCCTAATATCAAGCAAGTATCTTGCAAATATTCTACATGATTATTCCTCTCACAATGTCAGATTTTCATGGCTCAAAAATTACCACCTTTCTCACGAACACTTTGGAGATATTGTGCTACAGTTCTGTCATGCTTAAATTATAAAGTAATCAAATTGTACTAAAACAATTACACAAGAATTCAATCATGGCAACTAATTCCCACAATTTTGTGCCTATAACATTCCCCATTCATCTCTGAAGGTTTTATACAAGATTGTATCTGTAGGAATTTGTGTCCATCGTGGCAAAAGAGGTCATGTACTAATGACTAAGGTCTGGCTCGCAATCACATTTCTAATTCATCCTAACAATCAGGACCCTATGTAGGCCACGGAACTTCTTCAAACCAAACTCATCAAACCGTCTCCTTAAAGACTTAGTGCACAGGGTCATGTTCATTCTGGAACAAGAAAGGAGGGTGATGGTGGCCTTGTCTCTGGACTGAGAGGTCATAGGTTCAAATTCTCTTCAGCATTCCACCACTGGGTTCCTAAACAAGACCCCAAGTTGCTCCACGGGGACTGTCCCCTGTAGTTAGGGTATGGAAGTCACTTTGGATAAAAGCATCTGCTAAACGCTGCAAATGTAAAGTGACTTCTCCAAACTGTTGCCACAACAATGAAAGTGTATATAGCTACAGAAAATGTCTTTTAGGCTGCAGTGTTAACTTGTATGGAATTTAGGTGTCAAACCCAAACCCTACAAAAACAGCCTCAGTCCACCATCCCTCCTCCACCACATTTTACAGCTGGCGCTCTACATTCTGTCTGGTAGCATTTGCCTGGAATCTGCCAAACCCAGATTTATCCATCTGGCTGTCAGAAAGACAAGCATGAGAACACTCCAGAAACCAGTGTCCCCACTCCATCCAGTTGCGCGGTCATGGAAACCCATTTCAGGACACTTTCCATGTACAGTTCTTATGCTGATGTTTTTTGCAGAGGTGATTTGGAGTTCTGATTTGAATGATGACACTGAGGATACCCACAGTTTTCAACATTCAGTCGGATGGTGTTCAGCTTTTTGGGAGCTGTTGTTGCTGCCGTAGATTCTTCCATTTCCAGAGTTGCCTAATGCAGAAGCAATATCTACCAAATCTGACATACTGATTTGATCAGCGACATCTAAAAAGCCTTGCTTTCTGCCCCCTTCCTAATGCATTTGTGCCTGTTGACACAAGTTCGATTAGAGAAATTCTTCCCACACTGTGAGCAAAAATACGGTCGTTCTCCTGTGTGAATGCGCTGGTGTGTTTGGAGATGACTCTGTTGATTAAAACTCTTTCCACACTCTGTACAGCGATATGGTTTGACGTGCGAGTGAATGAGCATGTGACGACAAAGATTACTCGGCTGACTAAAAATCTTACCACACTCTGTACAGTAATAAGGTTTCACTCCTGTGTGAATGCGGCTGTGTATTTTAAAACAAACAGCATCTTTAAAAACCTTGCAACAATCTAAGCAACGATATGGTTTTTCTCCTGTGTGAATGCGTTGGTGTATTTGGAGGTTACTCTGACGAGTAAAACTCTTTCCACACTCTGTACAGTGATACGGCTTTTCTCCAGTGTGTATGAGCTGGTGTGTTTGGAGATTTATCAGTTGACTAAAACTCTTTCCACACTCTGTACAGTAATACGGTTTAAGTCCTGTGTGAATGCGCTGGTGTGTTCGGAGATGACTCTGTTGACTAAAACTCTTCCCACATTCTGTACAGTAATACGGTTTAAGGCCTGTGTGAATGCGCTGGTGTGTTTGGAGATGACTCTGTTGACTAAAACTCTTCCCACATTCTGTACAATAATAAGGTTTAAGTCCCATATGAATGTGCTGGTGACGCTGAAGGGTACTCTGTCGACTAAACCCCTTCCCACATTCTGTACAGTGATACGATTTCTCTCCTGTGTGAATGCGCTTGTGCCGTTGAAGAACGCTCTTTCGATTAAAGCTTTTCCCACACTCTGTACAGTGAAAAGGTTTCTCTCCTGTGTGAATGCGCTGGTGTTCTTCCAAATTACTTGTTTCCTTGAAGCCCATTCCACACTCTGTATACGGATATGGCATCGCTCCTGTATGAATGCACTGGTGAGTTTAGAGATCACTCTGTCGACTAAAACTTTTCCCGCATTCAGAGCAGAGGTAAATTCCAGTTTTCTATGTCAGTCTTTGTGTAGTGTTATATCCGAGAATACGACAGCCCCTTCTGGATGCCATGTCCTCATATGTCCCCTCCTGATGTCAGCAGCATGGTGTATTCTTCTCAGCAGCACCCACTGATGTGTTTGTGAAGGGAAATTTAAGCTGTACAGGAGAGCAGAATTGCTCCAGGATGTGATTTATTTCTGGAGGAGTAAAAGACAATGACAATATTCTTTTTTAATCATTAAATGCAGCAAAATTATCATTTTCAGTTAAACTCTGATTAAATAAAAAAATCATGATTTTAGGGAGACAGGGCAAAACATATGGTATCTAATTTAACAATTATTAATACAGAAGAGCTAGAATTTTTGTCAGCTCTTTGCAACGATCAATATTTGTGCATAAATGACAAAAAATAAACAAAAAAAGATGTTACTAAATGTGAACTAAAAATATGGCCCAAAAGTTACCCATTCCGGTAACTGTTGACATATATATATATAAGAACCAAAAAAACTAGATTTGTTTTTACATTTGAACACTGCCAAATGGAAACTTGACTTTAAACCTAAATTAAATTACAGGGATTATTTGGCACCAAAAAAATAAATCAACATTCGCCGCTAACGGGTCGAAACAAGGAAGACACGCTGCCAGAGCTGCTCTGAGCGAGTTTCTGAGTTTTTCTGTTTCTTTACTTTGTTTTCGTGGCTGTTGAGTGAGAAAAAGCGGTCTTGCAGATCCGTGGAATGGAATGCAATTTTATGCAATTTTCCGTATAAAAATGCGATTAATTGCGTAATTATATGGTGGGCCTTACTACGAAAATGCCAGAGCCGTTGTCTCCCAGTCCGCTCCTGGCGTTTCCTCACACGTTTTCCTCCTTTTCAGAAATGACATTTTGCAGAAGAATTCTCCAACACTTCTCTAATGAAAAGCCAGCTGTGAACACAATGGACCAGAGCAGAAAACCTTACCTCCAGCTCAACAACTTCTGCTCCTCTCCCTCCTCACTTACAGGAGCAGAGGACGAGATCTTCTTCTCTGCAGTGGGTTTAAAGAACCGTGGAAACTGGAATTAGTGCCATCTGCTGGATCGCCCAGCCTTCACTCCACAACCGCACGATAAATGACGGGCACAAAATCCCGTGACGCAATGAAACCCTGTTTGGGAACGGTCACTTTATTCTTCCGTTTGATACTGACCTCGAAACAGTGTTTCTTGGAGCGTTCTAAAACATATTTTGAAAGAAGAAAAATACATTTGGAAGTATGTTACATGTACGGCGTTCATGTTTTTTTTTCTTTCATAAAATATAAAACACCACATTTGTTGACGAGGATTGCCATTACTGTACCTTTACCTGTAGTGTTAACAACTTGCTCTGCCGAACCTGCTAATTCGTTCTCCACCATTCATCAACGTTAACGTTAGGGAGACAGCAGTTATTTATTATTGGATGTGAGGGATTAGTGGCATCTTTTGGGGTTGGGAGGCAACTTTTGTGTAGGTATTTATGAGAAATACACAGATATTTAAATGATTCATTCATTATATTTTTGTCCATTGCCTATATGTTGTGCCAATGGAGCTGTTTGACACTTTATCAGAGAATCCTATCGTTCTGGAACTGACTGCTACACCCCAAAGTCTCTATTCATGTTTTGTTGTGCCGGGTTGAGGCTGCATCCCCAGAAGAGGGGGAGAGAGAGAATAAGAGTTTTTGCAAGAGGAGGGCAGGGACTAAGAGGACATACATTACTTTGCCTGTCCTGAGCCTTATATTAGATCACCACCCACAAAAAGCCAGAAATCCTGCAGAGGGTATTCTCCAGTAAACACAGAGCCAGCAGGAAGTGGCATACATATTGCATGAGACGTCATGCATTGTTTTGTTTTGTGTGTATGACTTTTGAGCAGATAACTGACACCCGCATAGTTATTACTGGAATGTCAGATGGGAGGCATGATCACAAGCACACGGAGGAGCATTAAGAGAGCATTGCGCACTGAACTTTACTAAGGTGCTCTAAAGCAGATATCAGCAGGATGTTTACTGAAAGTCAGTTGTATGCTAACAGGGAAGAAAAAGAAAAACGAAACCAAAAAATAGAAATGCAAATGATATTCAGAAAGCTGGAATGCTCTTCATTCAGTTGGACACTGCAGGATCTCTCAGGATCAGTGTTCAGTAATTTTAAGGTATTATACTGACAGTGTGCACAAGAGGCTTGGAGCGGTAGTGAGGTGTGAAGCATTCTCTGGCAATATTTTGCCAGCTTGGTCTCAAATGTCTTGGAGCATCTAAAGCTAGACAGTGTTGATGACCACCCAGTCATCTAACACTACTCAAACTGTCACTGAAAGTGGATCACTGTTCAGTCTTCTGAATGACAGCAGTCTTCATCAAGGAGCCCTACTAGAGGATCAATCTGTGGGAGAAACAGGCTCAAGACAAATGCCACAGGCGCCTCTCACTGATTGGCAAGTCATGGCAAGAAGATTGACAAGAAGAGGAGATTGATATTGTGGATAATAGCTGTGTCTCCTATAAAAATTGCCCACTGTTCTCAAATTCTCAGGTGGTTCTTCATGTTGTCAGATGCTTATCATCTCTTTGGGCTTGCATATAAGCTCTTGCTGTCCCATTCTCTGACACAGGTGGACTTTGAAAGAACATTTTCAACCCTCAAATTAATCAAAGGCAGACTTAGGAACAACCTGTCTGCAAACCAGCACTGGACTCAGGCACAGTCATAGATGGAATGGCTGAAAATAGTGAATTATTGAAAAAACTGCTCTTGTAGGTTAATATGGTTAGATTACTTTCATGAAATGATAATATTTAATGCAATGTAACAATTGTCTTATCAGAAAAAAGTGATAACCTGACAAACTATTTAGATGTCTATATTCTCTTTCTGCATCCTTTTTACTTGGTAAGTTAACATTAGATGTATTGCCAAAGACACAGACTGACCCTCTGAACAATAATGTATTGTATTTATTTTCTCTCTCTCGCATACAGCAGGGAAAATACGTATTTGACACATCAGCGTTTTTATCAGCAATGGGATTTTTAAGTGGGCTATTGACATAAAATGTCCACCAGATGTTGCCATCAAGACAAATATTGAATTTATACAAAGAAATCAGAACATTAGAATACAAGTTGAGTCATAATAAATAAAGTGAAATGACAGGGAATAAGTATTGAACACACTTTATTTAAAATTTTGTAGAAAAGCCTTTGTTGGTGATTACAGCTTCTAGACGCCTCTTGTATGGAGAGACCAGTCGTTTGCTTTGCTCAGGAATGATTCTGGCCCATTCGTCCACACAAAGGATTTTTAAATCTTGAATAATAATAATAATAATAATAATAATAATAATAATAATAATAATAATAATAATAATGATAATAATGATAATAATGATAATAATAATAGAAATAATAATAATAATAATAATAATAATAATGATAATAATAGAAATAATAATAACAAATATGCCCCAAATCTGCTCCCAAAACATTTAAATTTATTTTAAAACTCACATTACCCTTAATGAAAATATTAAGGTAAGCCCATACAGACTGTACTGTAATTTATGCATGGGTATTTTCTTTCGTATAAACAGGTAAGTAAAGAAGTAAACTTGGTATCGGATTGATACCAAAATCTTGTAGTATGGCACACAACTAGTATGTGTGCTGTTTGCTTGTGTTTACCTGGTGCTCTTGAATCACGTGACAGTTCAACATCGAGACGCAAGAGGGGAGAGGAAGAGCAGTGTGCTGCTCCTTCCCATGATTGGAGAAGTACTAGGAAGCATTGGCACCAAGGTATCGATCTCATTATGTTGGTATCAATCAGTATCAATGTTAGTATCGATATTATCGATATTTGGAACGATCCACCCATCACTTCCAGAAGGACAGAATGGCGCAAACAGACCGGGAACAAACAAACTTTCTACCGGAGCTGCCTCAGCTGGTTGCCGGGATATTTCAATATCATACCTTTTGTGGAACTGTTTGTTCAAAATGCTCAATTTGGATGGAGAGACATGAATATCCAAGTGAAAACATAATGACAGCCACAGGCATTTAAAAGGTCAGAGGGGTCGTCAGAATCCACACAAAACAAGTAAAATTCAATGGCTAACAAATGAAAACCACAGTAGAATACTGGAAAATAAAACTATTTTAAAAGGTTGAAAAACACTAACAGGCCACCGGTGAACAGCCCACACAAGCCGTATTCAAAAAGCAGCATTTTTTCTTTCTAGTTCTGTCTCCAAGTTTTTTTGTTTTTTTTTCCCGCCAAATGTAACCTGAATGAAGAAAAAATGCTGGAGAATGAATGAATGTTTCATGTCCAACTGACCGGGGGCTATGCCCGGGAGTTGATGGTGGGTTTCCCCCTATATTAAGTAGTGCAGGTAAAATACCTCAGACATGTCATACCCTACGCGTAGACGAAGGCCTGAGTAGCATATTGGTATTTTACTATTTACAATATTTAATTGAAAACCTTACACTTTGTACAAAATATATAATATGTACTGAACCGAAATTAACATTTGAAAATAAAACCAAAGAGATAGCTGCAGAGTTTTGGAGACTCCAGAACACACACACACACACACACACACACACACACACACACACACACACACACACACACACACACACACACA
>JBBJLR010123565.1:7777-18748 GCA_037577145.1 Brachypetersius gabonensis | reverse complement strand
GGTTGGCCTTTATCTACTGGAGCTGGAGCTGGCACAGTCTCAGATGCCTCGGGATGGGTAGAAGGATAAAGAACAGACATAAAAAAAAAAAATTATCAGACGCTTTTATCCAAAGCGACTTCCATTCCCTACCTACAGGGGAAGTCTCTCCCTGAAGCAGCTTGGGGTTGAGGGTCTTTCTCAGGTGGTTCTGCTGAAGGTAGGAATTAAACCCATGACCTCTTGGTCCAGGGGCAAATATCCTACTCACTAGGCTCCACCAGCCTTATGGAGTCCATCAATATCAGAGTGGATATTCACTCTTTCTCTTTCCCACGTTTCTCTCTTTGTTTCAGGCTCTCACTCTCTCTTTTTTTCCTCTGTCTTCTAGTCTCTTTGTCGTTCTCACACACACTCTTTCTCAGTTGCACGCTCTCTTTCCTCTAACGCTTGTTTTTCTATCTGTCTCTGTTTTTTTCCCTCCCATTCACTACACCAGTATTTTGAAAAAACACAAACTGAAACAATAAAAGCTCAACAGATTCTCAGAATGACAACAATAACATACGTTCTGTCAAACATGGCAGTGCTGAATCCCCGGGTTAAGTTTGTATTTACACGTTCAGACGAAGCATCAAACTCTTTAATGTCACGACTCTTCAGAGACGGAGACAAAAGCAAACAGGGATCTGTCACACACACACACACACACACACACACACACACACACACACACACACACAGCACATGCATAAACATCTCCAGCAGGCTGTCAGACACACCTCTGATCACTCACTCTTCGGCCACCAGAGCCCTTCGGAGGCACTGTGCAGCGGTTTGAGCCTTGTTTGCTTTAATGTTACGTTTTGAAACTCTGATCCTGTTGCCATTCCATAACAAAACAGAACTTCTCTTTTGGCTCCTGTGCGTCTGCGTTAAAACAACAAATCCAACACATCCCGTCAGTTAAGCAGCAGAAGCTTCAGGAGCGGAAATCACACTACAGAAGAGTTAAAAACACTGTCAGCTTATATCCTTTAAGGACCCATTTCATGGAAAAACACTTTTTCCGCACTTTTCTGAGATACTTCATCAAGTTTTGAGTTGTATGTAAATGTTATGAAAGTTTGAAAGTGTAGCGTTTACTCTTCATGCTACAGTTACCAAATAGAGAAACTAAGCTTTTAAAAACAACAGTTTTCATTTACAGTAATCCCCAAATTCTCCCAGGGGTTACGTTCCAAGAGCACCCACGTTTAGTGAAAAAACACGCTGCCTATTTTTATAGTGTAAATACTAAATATGCCCCCACATATGCTCCCAGAACACTTAAATTTCATTTTAAACTCAGTTTAATGCATTACCCTTAATGAAAATGTAAAGGTAAATAAATAATCAGAAAACATTATTGTTAGAAAAAATTTTTTAGCATTAGCAGCGTGCAGAGTTTAAAACACTAAAATACGAGGACAAGACACGGAGCAGTCATGCTGCAGCAGCTTCTTCTTCTTCTTCTTTTTATGGAATTCTTCTTCTTTTTAGTGAATTAATCCAGTTCAGAAGGCTAAATGGATAAATGAAACATTACCAGATGCAGAGATATAACCTGAATACCTGGTGGGACCTCAGGGTCATCATTAAGGGTGTTTTTAGTCCTCTATAAAGAAACCGAACTAAGCCCTCTAGAAGTGATTCTCTTCTCAGGTCAATTTGCTTCGAAGGAGTCTGAGTTTGTTTGGTGTGTTCACACTTGGTTCCTGGTTGGCCACCTACTCTGTCTGTCATTTCTTATCCCCTTATCTATTGTCTCTATCGCTTGTTATATTCAGGTTCCTGTCTCTGCCCTTGTCCCAGTTCACAATCTGGGCTCTGGCTTTATCCTAGTGCCAGCTGTGACGTTTGGATTTGCCTTTGTGAAGGTCAGCCACCATTTATGGTGGGGTTCTGTCATAGTTCCTCTAGTCCTACTTCACTTTCTGCCCCCTTTCATGCCCGCCTCCTTATTGGCCCCGCCCCTTTTTATCATATGCCTTTGTTTTAATGGTTGTATAGTCTTTGTTCACTGCCCTGCTTTGTCTGTTTTTACACTGTATTTATTTAGTGTTTCATCATCATTCAAGTGTTTCATTTATCTGTTTTTTTTAGTTTTTTTGCTTTCACTGTTTGACTACCTTGTTGATTTTTCACCTCTTCCTGCTGGCTGTCTTCTAAAAACAAAATAAAATGTAACGGATTCAACTTGAATCCAGACACCTTGTCTATTTTGCTACCCAGCGTGGATGTGATACGTTTAACTCATGTGGAAATGATGTACTCATTTGAATCAATGCATTATTAGAGAATAGGTTCAGCAGAAGGTTCAACAGACTCTGCTGTTTTAAAACTGCTGTCTGTCTTAATCTGTTGCGGTCATCAAATCATTTATTGATACAGTTTGACACGACATTGATGCTGCCTCTGTTTTGCCACTTTAAATGGGAAGTATGTTGTTTGTATCTGGCAATGTCTAAGACTCTGTTTGTGGGAATCCACTCTGTCTGCTGCCATTTGTGTGTGCAGAGAGTCCATTGGGAGCTCCTTGAAGAGGCTTTCCTTGGAGCTTCGTTTGGGTGCTGGGCCCCTCCTGTAAGCTGTAATGGAGCTCCAGTGGCGCAATCCCAGGATTGCTAGTGGCACCTCTGAGCAAGGTACTGTCCCCACACTGCCATGTCACTGCCTGCTGCTTCATTAAGTGACAGGGGTTAAATTCAGAGGAAGAATTGTGTGCTGTTTGTGTTCATGTATGACAGTATGGTCACTTTAATGGCCTTGTCTACTGTCCTTGTTTTATACATCCCACTCCTCAGGGTGTGTATGTCTGGTCCAGAGACGGCTTCACTGGTGTTGAGAAGGTATGTAACCTGTATATGCTACTATAAGGGCCTTAGCCCTATTGATCCCTGTATATATTTACTGTGATGTCGATGACTCCTACATTCATGCTCCACTTACCACGCCCATGTGAACTGTCCCTTAGAACTGCGGCCCACAGCCTTTATTGCACCACGGACCAGTTTCACGTAAAACAATGTTTTCATGGGCCGGTTTAGATAAAACTAAAAACAAAGTGTGTTCGTTTTTCACACGTTTGCTAGCTTGTTGGCTTTTTTTTTCAAAATGAAAGATATTTCAGACTCTGATAATCAATAAAATATTTTTATTCAGACTTTCTGTGCGGTCCGGTACCAAATAACTCAGACTGATAGCGGGGTCCGCGGCCCCGCGGTTGTGGCACTCTGCCTTAGAGTAGCTTGCCACTAACTGGTAATGTGGTCTTTAATGTTAAAGTAGCTAAATAGTGTTAAAACACTTTTGCAATAATTGGGTTTAGATTAATAGTTTTTAGTGATGTTTGTATACATTGAAATCAGGGAAGTGCATAACTTTTACAAGAAAAACAGTTCAGTCTCTTTTCATTCTTGCTTGAGTGGCAGCTGTAAAAATGTCAGTTATAATAGATGGGCAATTAAATCAGAGGCTTTGCCTCCTTTCACAGGGCTGAGTGACAGCGATCACACGCAAAAATACATTCAGGAAATGTAGTGAAATGCCCCCATGCAGACACACTAAGCAGCGTATAGCTATAGCGGAGCAGCTGGCAGCAGTGTGTGTGTGTGTGTGTGTGTATGAGAGAGTGTGTTGGGCTGAGTGGTGCTGTCGGCTTGGTGAGGAGAGAGAGAAGAGGAGCTCCAGGAGCAGAAGTGACACACACACACACACTGCATTGCACACAGCTCACATCAATTTAACACACACGCACATAAACACACACATACCAGCTTCACTCTGAGGGACAGCTGTCACACTGATTCAAAGTGGCTGCTTGATGCTGTTAGAAAACATATGCCTGTCTAAGTGAGAGTGTGTGTGTGTGTGTGTGTGTGTGTTTGTGTGCATGTGTGTGTGTGTGTGTGTGTGTGTGTGTGTGAAGCAGATGAGCACACACCCCATGTCAGTAAACTAAAAGTGCAGGTTGACCCGTCTATGCTCAGCCCTTGAATGTGTTTTTTAATTGCTATTATTGTTACTATTATTAGCTGCTATTGCAATTGCTACACTATTAACAGTTACTATGTGATTACCATGTAAATATTAGTGTTGTATATTTAAACTAAATCTACTAAACTGCCAGTAAATTCAAGGAAAGATCACTTTAAATGTCTTGTTGATGGCCACACTGCCCCTCACCATTCACCTCTGAATCTGGTCTATAAATGGAAAAGGAATAAATACCTTCATCATCTGATCAGTGCGACGGTGGTTCCTTTAAATTGCTTAAAGGATTTGAGTGATTTGATTTGGGTTTTTTTTTTTTATATTTGGGTTTAGTTAGTAGTTATTATACTATAAAAGCATCTGTATGTAGTCATTTCTGATTAAACGGCTGGGGATATTGTAGCAGCCCCCAACCTTTCTTGTGCCACGGTGAGATGTTTCAACTGAAATGAAAGATCTCACTGTCCTACACTTTTCACACCATAATCAGATACATTCACACTTTCAAACAGGAACGTGTGTTCTTTGTTTGATATGTAAAGTTTATGTAATATGTATTATTTAACAGTGAGAGTTACTTTCCGAAGCTGCAAATGACCAGATTTCTATTGAAGCATGTGATGTTTAAGCATTTTGAACACTTTTGATACAGATATGAACTCTGGCTGGAGAGCATTTTTTGGATAAATGAGCAGATTGTAAATATACACACTATTCATGTGTGTTTGTTCTTTCCTGTGATGAATGTGTGACTGTTAATGCAGTGTGTGTTAATGCAGTGTGTGTTAATGCAGTGATGCCCTCTACTGCACTCATTTATAGCACAAAGGGATTTTTGTACAGTGGAGCAGGTTGTGCGTGTGCTTCCTGATGGCAGACACGTAAACACCTGAGCCACCGAAGGTAAACATGAGCTGTACACAGTTTTAATGTCTTTAGTTCTTCACTGAGCTCTTCAGGAGCTTCATTGATTGGGTTTCCATGGTGATCCATGGTGAGCAGCTGCACACAGGCAGAAACGTAAGATCACACAGGAGAGGTATAAAACACGCTGCCATCGCTCTCTGGAGCGGAGACTCGTGCTTCTCCATCTGGCGATCGAAGGATTTTGTGCTTCCAAATTCGCTGCAAGTTTGTGGAAGGCCTGTTTTAGCACGCGATGACTCCAGGCACCGAGCGCAATCGATAAAGAAATGCAGCGCAATGAGTTTGGTGTGGAATCACCAGCATCTTCAGTGCCAGACTTTCCAGCTGTTCTATTGGCTGAATGGAAATGAATCCCTGCAGCCATGTAGCATTTTCCCAGTAGAGTGAAGGCTGTTTTAATAATGAAATAAAATGTACAGAATCCCATCAGGTACAAACACACTCTTTGTCATGATTTCAAAATTGAAATGAAATATTTTGTACTATAATTAAAATTTGCTTTATTTTTGTATGAGAAGCCTGGCTAAGTCTCAGGAGACCAGAGAAACACCAGCAACAGTGGAATGGCTATAAACTTTGGGGGACGGGGGTGGGGTGACAGAACTGGTTATAATAAACACAAAGTAAATAAATTAGAATTTTTGCACAGTTATTAATTGCTGTCCATCTCAATGTATGCATTGCTTTGCAATTTTTGCAGATTTAAACGCTGTACTGTTAGAATAGGCAGTTTACCAGTGACTGTGTACCACAGCTCTGTTTGATTTGCAGAGAGCCTGTGCTTGAGTTTGTATGTGTGTCTTGTTTTGTTTTCTTAGTATTTTGTAGTCGTGTTTTTGGATTAGTTTGTTTATCTGTTTTTGTATGACGGGGCCTTTGGATTAAACATTATCTGTCTGTTTATTGATTCCTGTGTTTGTTTTCTCAGCTCTCAGGCTGACTCAACACCAAGAACAAGTCAGGCTTGCGTTCCATTTCTTTTCCACGAAGCATCCGAATCTGCCTCGGAGGAGTTTCAGCTCTGCAGGAGCGTCCGTCTCCTGCTGTGGTTTGGCGATCTCTCTCGTGAAGGACCGATCTTGTTTGTACTCTGTTTTAGTGTGAGAGCTTTTAGTATTTCACCCAGTGGTTATAATTATAGTTTCCTAGTTGTTTGTCTCAAAGTGAGCCTGTGCTCGAGTCTGTGTGAGTGTGTATAAGATAAACACCTTCATTAATCCCACAAGTGGGAAATTTGCATTGTCTCGGTAGAAAGTGGACAGAATAAAGTAAAAGGGAGCAAGTTAAAGTCAAAGCAGGAGAATAAAAACTATATGTATACACACACACACACACACACACACACACACACACACACACACACACAGGAGTGACAGGCATTGATAAAAATAGTAATAATGCACCAGAAAAATTATAAATTGCACATTTCACCCAGTATGCTATGTGTCTTCACAGTTCTGGTTTTGGATTAGTTTGTTTATTGTGTTTAACTGAACCTTGTGAGTTAAAACCTTCTCTATCGGTGCACTGGATTCCTGCATCTGCATCTCTATGTTTCCCGCACAAACCCCATGTTTAGACGTGACAGTTAGACCTGCAAACTAATTCTAAATCATCATCAGTTATCAACAAGACAAATTTGCCGTTTTTAACACAATAACATACATAATTTAACTGTAATACAGCTCAGTCCTAGATGCTGTACAGAAACTCTTTATACAGCCATTTGAGATGTGAAACATTAGCTCATGGCTTGTCTTTAGGAATATCTCTCTTCTCTCACATTTTACGCTTGTCTTGGTCACTAACGCTAGATAAAGGTCATCTCCAGAAGCACACTGGCTCATTTTATGGCTGCATTATTCACTCTGGGCTTGGGTTTTGCAATGGGCTGGTGGGCTAGTCTAAAAGAGTTTATCTGAGAGGAAGTGAGAGATGGGCAGCAAAAAGCTGACTGACCTTTTAAAAAATGCTCCAGCATCTAATCTGCAGTCATAAATAACGAATAATCTGTTGCCTTAAAATACACTCATACTAGAAACAAATGGATTATTTTGTTGAAATGCAGCAAAACTAATATCATCCACTCTTTCATGCATTGTCTTAACCAGGGCTGTGGGGAGTGCTGGAGTCTATCCCAGCGGTAATAGGGCAAAAAACAGATAAACACTCTGGACAAGTCCTGAGTCCACCACAGGGCAGTAACTGACCATTTGTAGATGAATCAGATGCTATGGTTCCAGTGCATTGAGGGTAAGCTGAAATATACTGAAGTGTGTCTTTAAAGCACATTTTCATTGGCTATTAATTAGAGATGCGCCAATCCCATATTCTGTATTGTATTGGCCAGGTCCTGACCTGAATTACTGGATCCATTGAAAAATACGGAAAATAATTACGGCACATAACGCAAGAAGATGCATCACATGATAAGAGTTTCTGTTGTGTGTGAGACTTCCCAACATGTCAGCATTTTGGAGTTACAGTAATCTCCCAGTTTTACTCGGATCAGGAGTCGCGGATTCAATCACACACAGATTTTTTCTGGGGAACCAAACTCTCCACAATACATGTAAATCTTTCTGGATGTTTTCACACAAGGGGACCCATTCACCTTGCCATTGTCCCAATATTTTTGTCCCGTGACCTTCCGCATTGCATATCTCGGAGGGGAAAGCATTCAGACACTTCAAACTCCACAGTTGGGTAGATCTCCAGACATTTCCAACGAGCCCTCATTTGTATTTTTAGCCGCAGTAGATCAGGGGTTATTCGCCGAAAACCGCGAGCCGGAGCAAATTCAGACGTGTCCGTCTTTAAATGCGATCCGGGTGTAAACTTTTGTCCCGCAACCTTCCAAATTGCAGATCTCAGCGGCGAATTTAAATTAGAATACGGGTTAATCTTTACATTTTCTTTAAGGGTAATGAATTTAAAATTAGTTCAAAATGAATTAGAGAGTTCTGGAACAGATTTGGGGGCATATTTAGGGTTTACACTATAAGAATAGAAATTTTAGGCATTTTTTTAAACCAAAAACACAACATCGTTTTTCTATCACTGTACTTCAGACTCAAAGAAGAAAAAGCCAAGACTGGTGAATGTATTGGGACACCTTGGGAAAAGAGGAAGTACCCCTTTAAATCTTGGTCAGTCAGTGGTATAAAGGCAAAGGTGTCCACTCCATGTGTGTCCATTTAATGCCATTGTTGCTGCCCCTTACAGCCAAAAGACTGAGCCTAAAGCTACTAAAGGATTTCCGCCAAAAACGTTGCATTAAATTAAAGCTGCAAGCATTAGCTGGTTACGCTGGGAGGAGTGTCATTACTGATAATTGTAATCACTTTTTCACCCTAATTAGTGTGAATTAGTCAAGGCGACATGTCTTTAGACTAAAAGCTGCAGGTTTCCGGAGACACTGACACTTTTCTTGGTGTAAGAGAAAGACATTGTTAATTAAATGAAGTTTGGCATATAAGTGAATGAATAATCAACATTACAGACTTTTAACGTGTCTTATTTAAAAACTGTTTCTGCACTGTTCATGTGCGATCATGGTCATAGCAATCAAAAATATGACCTAATATGCTGAGGGGAGAAATGCTTCAGCAAGAACAATGATAATAGAACTCAGACCATCTATTAGCTGCAGTTTAAGACAATGTACATACAAGCATGAGTGTTCTGATGAATTATGGTGCCTTGTCGAACAATTCTCCCTTTCAGTTCATACAGTTTAAACTGGGTTTATAAAATTGATAGAGAAATTGGAAAATAATATGCATGAATCACAGAAAAATATATTGTATATAAGAAATATATTTTATAAAGCCGTCTATTGATTCATGCTACTCTGTTGAAAAATGCTCCCTTGATGTTTATCCAGCTGCCAAAGTCCCGAGGTAGCACAGATTTATGTTCGTGGCACTAAATCCGAAGACTGTGGAACTGCACATGTGCAGAGGGGCCTGGGAGCGCATCTCAATGGGTAGCATGTTTTGACAGAATGCCGGACCGGGTTAAAGTCACATAATGCGATGAATCGATTATTGTCTCTGTGATTAATCGTTGAAATTAACCCATTAATTCAACACCCCTTATATATATGGATAAATGGATAGATATTTAGAAATGTAAACTCCCCAGGGCATGTTACCATTAACATTTTTAACCCACATGCTTTGAACAAAGTTATAAACCTTCACCTCTCAGAATTTTTTTTTCTTTTGGTACCCTTTTGTTCAACAAAAGGTCTGTTAATCAGACACTGCTAAGACTCTGGATTCTAATACCTCCAGCTGAATTAAAGTTAATTTTAATAAACAATTGTATTAAAAATGGAGTATAATTTTATTTAAAAATTTGATTATACTGGGGTATAATCTCACCCAGTTATAGCAAACACAGCAAATACTGTCCAGTTTTTTTTAAAGCAATGACACAAGGCTGCTGTTGACTGTAAGAGAGACTCATAAGCAGCTTCACCCATTCATTACTGTCAAAGCGCCCCCTGCAGGTTAGCTGCTTGAGGCGATCACGCTGTCATCTGCGATTATCTTAGGCTCCGGGTCATGACCTTTATGTGGCATTTCACAGCTCTGCAGTGCTTTGATTAAAGAAATATTTACATATTCACATATTTACATATCCCTCCGCACTCAGGGCTTTACCGTGTCAGAGACACTTGAAGTGTGTAAATATGTTTGGCCTTTTGCCTGGATTGGAGAGTGATGCCATGATAGTTCTGAGAGGCGCACACACACACACACACACACACACACACACACACACACACACACACACACACACATAATAAAATACATATCAGTTTCATTGCAGCATTGAAAATGTTTTAGAAAAGTGAGTAAGAGGGTTTTACTCCATGCAAACACCTATATGGGTTTTTTTCTTTTCTTCCTGAAGCCACTTTGTATTTTTTTATGATTTTTATGGGATGCAGGAGTGCTGGTGTGGCAAACACTGCAACATTTAAACTGAAGATCTGTATCCTGTGTATCATATAATTTCAAATCCTGTCTTCAAAATTTGGTTAGTTTCTTTGATTTTGTACCTATACTGTACTCATTTTTAGTCTTACACACTTGTCGCTTTATGTATGATATGTTCTTTTATTTTAATGTTTATTATATCTATTTTATCTTTAAGAGTAACTTAAGGTCCAGGAGTGTAACCTAACTACATATTAAAAGGAGAAAGGGGCCTTTTTGCAACATACTTTAAATGTTCTTTATTAAAAATAAAAGCCTGGAGTAAATACAATGTGCCTGGAATCAATGCAGCTTAAATAAATAAATGAATAAATAAAATGATCTGTCTACAGTAAAATATGGTTCAATAATGTTCCAGATTGGATAAGCAGTCACTGCATACTGAGTACAGACTAATGACAGCATAGTTCTGACATAAACGGACCAAATTACCTCATAACTGTGGCAGCTGTCTTGACGCTTGAATTTTGTCCATATTTTGTCTATTTTTAAAGATAACAGATCATCACACAATGCAAAATGATATTTTGGCAAGTCATCCAAGTCAATCGAAGTGTTTCAGTATTTTAGCAGATAACTGCACTTGGATCAAACAAAGTCAAAACAAGCAAGTTTACCTTAATTATATATTCAAGTAAACTTTATTTGAAACAAGTAAAAAATGAAATGATTAGAAGATTTTCTTACAACATATTCTTACAACAATCCCAAAATGGATACATTTGACATTTTTTGCTGTGTCAGAAACCACATAAATCTATTTGAGATTACTTTGAGCTCAGTTTGAGGCGAGTGTGTGATGATTTATGTATCCAGTTTGCACAGTGGTGGGCAAAAGGGGCATTTGGTCTTTATCCAAAGCAACTTACAGGCATCAGTTACAGGGACAGTCTAGCAGTCACCAGTTGCAGGGACAGTCCCCCTTAACTTAGGGTTAAGTGTCTTGCTCAAGGACACAATGGCAGAAAGTGTGTGTGTGTGTGGGGGGGGGGGGGGGGGGTTGCTCCTGCAACTTTGTGGT
>JBBJLR010123550.1:0-18755 GCA_037577145.1 Brachypetersius gabonensis | reverse complement strand
TTTCACTGCGTGTTGTACTTGTATGACTATGCATGTGACGAATAAAGAATCTTGAATCTTGAATCTTGAATCTTGAAACTCCCAGGGAAGTACAATATCTGGTGCTACCAATTTACACTCAGGTGGGTGATGTGGCTGTTGAAAATGAGTGATCCACCAGAAGTAAAATGGATGGAAAAGCCAACTCCTTCATCAGAAAGTGGTTAGGGCTGCCACCATGCCACTCTGAAATGAGCCTCTTTGGAAGTAACATCCTCCAACTGCCACTTCAATCCATCAGTTTGGGCAATAAGCAGGAAAAGACCAGGCTCATCCTCAAGTTGAGTGAGTCCACTGACCATACAGTAAGGAACACGAACAGCAAGATTCCGACAGGTCGGACGTGGAACGCCCAAACTGAGGTAGATCAAGGCATCAGTCATCTGCTACATCAAGAGATTGTTGGCAGAGTCCAGGCAGGCCTAGGGTGGGGAGAAGCACCATGGGCCAAGGCTAACTGCAAAGAGAGGAAGGAGATGGTTGTGGCAGAAGTGATGAGGATGGAAGACGAGCGCCACAAGATCAAGGCTTTATCGCAGGGCCAACAAGGAAGTTGGACAACCTGGGAGGGAGTCATCAACTGAAACATCAGTTGGACCGATCCGCAGGAATGACTCAGCTTACTCATCTGCTCAACATATGATACGCTTCCCTGTCATCTGAACTTTCACCAGTAGTTCAGGCGAGAAGAATGCTGCACACTTTGCAACACCCCTAATGCAAATCTCCAGCACACCTTGTCAGGCTATAAGATTGTGCCTTGTCAGTGCTTGAACGCTGTCGACAAGGCAGCAATGGGGTACCAACAGCAAAGAACCACAGTCTCGACAAGGAAGGTGAGGGGAGAAGAAACATCGAGCCAAAAGAAACTTCTAGGACGTTTTCCCCCAACCAGGAGTGGAACATGAGAGTAAACCTTGACAAGCAGCTCCGTTTCCCGGGTCCAGATCACTACTACATCTCTATACCTTGATATAGTTGCGTAGTCCACCAAGGTAAAGTTTGTGTTATTCACTGAGCTCACGATACCAGCAGAGGAGGTGATTGAGGCCGTCTACAAGCAGAAAAAGGCCAAGTATTCAGTGCTGGCTGCTGAGAGCTGAATGGCTGGCTGGAAGACTACCATATATCCAGTGGAAGTCAGATGCCAAGGCTTTGTGGGGCTGTCAACAACACGCCTTCTGAGGGATGCAGGAGTGACCGGAGGAAACCTAAAAAGGCAGCAAAAATGCTGGCAGAGGAAGCAGAGAAGGGAAGCTTTTGGCTCTGGCTGAAGAGAAAAGACAAATGCTGGGGGGAAAAAATTAACCCTAATGACAGCCACAGAGGGAATACCCAGCTGCAGGGGGTGACTGCAATATGTTCCTGTCACTGCTCCGCCACCAGGAGGCGTCTCAGGATTAAAGCAGCGAAACGTTGGCGATCAGTGGTTGCTGGCTGATGATTCTGTTGCTGACCCTTGGGCACTGGAGGAGGTGCGACCGGCAGTAAAGTCTAGCAGGCAGTTCCATCTCCCTGTAAATACTACTGAATAAATGTCATGTTTCTACACCTATTTAGAACATGATTTGTCCCTGCACACATGGCTAAATCATCAGCAGCTTGTTGTTAGATATTTTATACACTATTTGGGTGCAAGACAGATTGAGTTTGCTCATGTCTCTAGATAATGTTTTATCCTTGCAAAAATATGTTCCAGACCATAATGTCAATAATGCTTTGAAAAGACATATTGCTGAAAAACCTGACTTTACCAAATGCTTAAATAAAGTTTAAGGAATACTACGTTTCTAGTGATTAAGAACTGTATGCTGTTTTAAAACAACCTTAAACTAGAAATTACTCCAGCATCTCGCTACTCCCCACATGACTGCCATTGTTTTGTTTTTTGCGTAAGCATGAGTCTTTTAGCTAATGACAGAAGTCTGGCCTGTATGCTTCCTAGGGATGTTGGAGATTTTATATGTGTCTTTACCTAGAGAAACAGCTCTAAGTGGGACTGACATGAGTAGCCATTATGGTCCACTCATGCCTGCAGGCATCCTTCTTCTGCTTCCATCTGCACTCTTTCCTCAAAAGCATGTGTTTTAAGATTTCTCAGGCCTTATGAAACTGGGGCCTTGGGCACAATTTGTTCAGTTTAAACATGTATGTCCTTTGATTCATGATAGTTTTGAGGGTATGGAGGCTATGTAAAGAATAGCTAACTTCTCTTTACAGAAGTTAGGAACCCTCTGTGCAGTACTCACCATAGATTGGTGAGAGATTGCTGTAACAACACCAACAATAACAGCAATAATGCTACTGATTATAATAATTATTATCATGTCCATCAGTGTAAGAGAGACCACCACAGGACCAGTGCTGAGCAGAAATGAGGTGATGCTCTCAGACATGTGTGCTGCATCTATTAAGCATACCATAACCATACCGTCCTACCATACTGATGCCCAGTTGACAACAAACCGTCTTTACCTACATAGGGATACTGAGGGCAGCAGTTCACGAACACCTCATTACAAAGAGGAATGCATATTTGAGATATGGGTTGTTGTCAACACAGAAATAAGTGGTCAGATGAGTTATCTTTGCACTGATATATGTGTATGGCCAACATGTTAGACAGTGCTGTTGATCACCATTATCAAAGCACCAATTGAGGGAAACCTTTTTAGAAAAACGTTCTACCTCTCCAGTACAGTTACATCAATTTACAAAATGCAAGCATAACTGCATTTAAGCTGTTCAGATGCATTGACGCTTTTTATGTTAGTTTTCTTTTGTTACACTTCTGTAAATGATGGGGTTGACAGATGATCCATGAATGAAGGACCTAGTTGTGTCTACATAATAAACTGACAGTTCAATGTATACAACATTACAGATGCAGCACATAAAATACAGTTTACTTGGTTAATAAATTAAATCATTCGTTTTGGTGTCCGCTCCTAAGCCTCACTAGCTCCTGTCTATTTCTGCTCTTGTTCTTCCAGTTGTCTCCTTGCCCATCCCAGTGATTGGCCTGCAGGACGAGCAGAAGGTGTTTGTGAATGGCAGCTGTGTGCTGAATGAGCCATGTTTTGTACTAGTTGGCTCCTTTGTGGCCTTCTTTGTTCCACTCTTCATCATGGTGGTCTGCTACTTCCTGACCATGAGAGTCCTTCAACAGCACACGGCAGCATTCTCCTGTGATCGCACTAGCTATGCTGAAGTCAACACCAAGCAGCCTTCACCCCAGGCAAGTGTCAGTGGCATCACCCTCTTAAATGAGGAACCCTCCACCACCCAAGGCAAAGTAGTTGCCAAACTGCTGAGTTCTTCTCTAACAGCACATGGGTGCTTGACTCTAAGAAGCCAAGGTAGACGAGGTATGACGCAGGCCATTAAGAACGAGAGAAGGGCCTCCAAGGTCTTGGGTGTGGTGTTCTTCCTCTTTCTGGTGATGTGGTGTCCATTCTTCATCACCAACGTGCTGGTTGCCATCTGCCGAGACGACTGCAGTGAGCACCTGTTCAGTCTAATGGATATCTTTGTGTGGGTGGGCTACATATCCTCAGGAGTTAACCCACTGGTCTACACTTTGTTCAACAAGACTTACCGCCACGCCTTTTCTCGCTACCTTCACTGTAGCTATCAGAAAAAGAGGAAACCTTTTCTGAGCAACTCGGCTTGCCAGGTGTACTCCGTCACACCAACCCCCATCCTGCGTGAGAGGAGCTTCACTGACTCTAACGGGAATGGCATTCCATCACATGTCAAAGGTTTAGACTTGAGTCACACGCACAAACAACCAGATGGGATATTGAAAGACTGTAGACTTCCTAGCCCCACAGAACATATCAGCAGTGTCTGACTGCTAGAATTAAAGCAAATTGGTATAACCTGCTCCAACGCTAGGCACTGTGTCTTACCTGTCTACCCCTTACTAGCTGGCTTCTTCCACATAAAACTTAATGCTTTAGGAATTTGCTTTGTATGAAAGTATGAAACACATTGTTATAGCCACCTGGATGGACCAATTACATTCTGATCCAAACATGATTCAGTCAACATCTGATTCAACTTAGTAAAGTCTAAGCAAAGTGCTTTTGCAGTGCCACAGCACTACCGTGTGGTCATAGCTGAAACTATGATCCAATGAATGTTGGGTAATTCATATGGAAAGGCCATCTTTTCTTTTTCTTTTTCTTTTTCTTATTTAATATTTTGTGGGGTCTTTTTTATTTGCTTCATTAGTGGTTATTTCAACTGATGTTCTCAAGACTTAGTGTACAATTATGAACTCAATGTATATATACATTTGTTTTGATATACAAGGCCTCTGATAATGTGCATATATTGTTGTGATAACTGCAGTGATTTATTTAAATTTTGAGTGGTCTTGAAAAGTCACTGTGTGTGCAAAAGTCATTTAAAGGGCACATAACGGGGAAAACGGAATTTTCTGGGGTTTTCTTTTCCAGTTAAAAAGTAGCCATTGTTAAAGTTCTTTCTGCGTTCAAGTTCATACAGACGAAAATTAAGCTGAAGGCTATTTTGAATTCATTGTTTTTGTGATGTCATGAGAACCAAACAATTTCCAAATATTACCCTATTAGGTCTACAGTGGGTGTGCCCTCACCATTCATTCTTACAAGGAGTGTTTCAGTCCTGAGTGCTTTTTCAGTGTGGATACCAGCCAGGAAATCAGAGCAGAAGTAAATTTACATATGAGTCTTAAAGCAAAGTCACAAAAACATCTCGCTTAATTAATTGGGTACAAAAGTAAATTCAAGAAATATGTGGGACATGATTATGTTTCAGTAGGCTAGTCAGTGCAGCCCACTCTTTGTTGTATTCAATATTAACTTCAATTTTCTAGCTTATTATGAAGCGTGGCTGTTGTGAAGACTGTGTGAGTGTCTTTTTTCATGCTACAGAATAAAAGTGTGTGCGCTACTCTTTTGTGTGTGTGTTAGTGGATAATTAATGTTAGTGCTGGGAGATGGGGGAGTGTGAGAGAATGTGTTGGGTGCATGCTGCTGTAAAAGGGTTCTGCACGATTGTGTCTCTCAGAGCTGTGTGAATGGAGCTGCTTTTCCACTTGAATGGGTTTCTACGGCGAACACTCCCCCCTCCCCACCACACACTTCCACAATCACTACATCAGCCTCTCTCTCTCTCAATCAAACAATTGAAAAGGGTTCTCATCTTCCAAGCCATGAGAACCAGGCTCCTGCCACAGGGAGCCCGGTGTCGTCCAGCAAACACGAGTCCACTGTACAGCGTCTATGGACAATTTCCCACGCGGGAGTCTCGTCCCTCCGTGAACCCTTCTCATTCCACCCATGAGCTGGGTGGTGGTCCGTGAATCACTCACTCCGCGCATGCGCCTTGACTTCGCCGCTGCAGCGCGACGCTGCCACGGAAACACACATGCAGACGTTTAAGCGTCCAGATATCAGTACCGTCCTCGAGCACACATACCCACACGCACGCATGCACACACGCACATCCTCGCACCCACCCACACGCACAAACGGCTCCATGACCCAGCCGTGAGCGATGGCAGGGTGTAGCGCCCATCTTCAACGATAAACAGAACAAGGAGCGAGCGTGTAAAGCGAGGCGAGTCCTGTAGTTTCTGGTAAGTGCGTTTTGATGGGCATCATTAGCTGCGTAATTCACACATCGACCTACATGGCATGCTCCCTAATGTCCGTGCTTTGCGGGTCCATGGTCGCTGCCTGGTTCGGCTGAAATGCACCGCGTATTTTTGCGCATGAATCAGACTTATTTGCTCCGTGTCAGTACCAGAGGTGATGGTTCATTTGTGCAGGGTGGTGATGTGGTTCACTGTAAAACCAAACCTTTTCACGAGTGGTGCTCATCGGCGTGTCATTAGTTCTTACACCTGTTCGCATCCTCAGCCTCCCAGCTCGGCATGGACGAGTGACGTCATGTTAAGCAGGGATCCAGCACGGTGTGGAGAAACGGGGCAGGAGCTACATCTCAGCTTCAGCTTTATAGTGTGGAGGAGACGTTCCGTCAGTAGAGTGGCTGAAGTTTAGTGCCTGCGGTCCAGATCAAGTTCTAAATAACATCGCACATCAGCAGACCTCTGGAATCAGATTTTTGTGATCCTTCCATATGTGTGTGGAAAGTCATTTTAACTTTTTATGCACATTTTTTGCACTTTCTTTACATTGAGGATGACCATGTTATTTATTATTAGCCAAGCATAATTATAAAACAAAGAGGTTGAAAAACGTAATGAACATTAGCAAGAAAGGAAGACAGAGAACAGCATTTTGTGAAACCAAAAGTCTTAAGTCTGTTATTGTTTGTATACTTTATTTCACGGTTTATGTTGTGAATTGAAAAGTGCACATATGAGTGTTTTCAAATGTTACACGGCCCTAAACCCTCTTTTTGGAATTGAATTATCTTGCATATTTATAAACGGTCAGGTCAGCATGCTTTAACACATCAATAGTGTATAGTAAACGAAGGTGTTGTGAGATGGAGTAAGCTACGGCCATTCTTTTAACTTGCAGCTTAAAATCACGAGGGCTGACTAAAATGACTCACAGTTCTTTTTATTTTTTCCTGTCTGAATTTCTCCTTGGTGCTGGTACCTCATCATCTCCACAACCTGTACCAACAAAAAGTAAATCATGAGATTCAATAAGTTCATGAACCCTTTTGTCATTTAGTCACAAGGATGACTTTTGATATTAAAAATAGTAGTAAAATTGTTGCTTTATGAATAGCTGTGTTTAATGCATTTCAGCACTTTTACCATAATGCTTTCCCTATTCACCTCTATATGGAACTAACTTACAGTGCTGTTTGTTTTGTTTGCTAGAGGGTTGAACGCTTCTTATGGCCACTTATGGAAAGCTTGTTAGGCATGTTTAATTTGATACTTATCCCTAGTTCATGGTGTACATCCACATTCTCTGCAATTTGTATGTGTGAAAATGGGTTAGTATGATGCACCTGTGCGGGACTGTCAATCAAAAGACCCAACGTTCTCCACCCCCCCAGTGGAGGCAAAGAAATTTTGTGATGTTGTCATTTTGTCTCAAAGCAATGTACTGGATATTAAAGCAGCTAAAATGTAAAACTGTCTGATTTAAATGAGCAAAACTACTGACTTTAGACAAAATCTAAATTCTCTTTTAATCAACACTATTTCACAATTCAAACAAGGTTATCTTATTATTATATTATTGTTACCTTATAGACTCAAGAATACAGTACATACATTCCAGAAATGGAAGACACTCTGATTTGAACTTACGATATTTATTTTGTCAAACAAACATGTTAGAATTTAGAAGTACATGTATGTATATTATTCCCGAACAAATAAAGTATACACAACCAAATCAGAACAATTTAGGATCAGCTTTTTTGCATAGGTATGGGAAAGGCTGCTTATCAAAATGCTGTGTGTGTGTGCCATTTCTCTCTCCCTGCAATGCGTCCCAATACTTTTGGACACTTCAGGCATGTAGTGCCGTTCAACACAAAGGTCGAGCGTCCCAATCCTTTTTTTCCTCCTCTTCCACATTTAGTTGTAAACCACATTTAGTCTCATGCTTATTCATCAATAATATTACTTATTACTTTTACGTTAAGTCTCGTCTCATTTTTGTCACATGATGAATGTTCGTTTACGACGATATTTAGTCATAATTTTTGTTGAGAAAGCAACACTAGCTGAGGGTCCATGTAAAATGTTGCTGCGCTAGGTTGTTCTCCGGCCGAGTTAGAGGGCTTTTCATGTAAACACTGGGTCATCCAGCTAGCCAGGGGAGGGGCTGCCTGCTGCAGAGCCTGTTGTAAATTGTCAATATCCGTGAACCAATAGATGCAAAACTGGCATTTAAGTATTGAGACCAGTGCCAATTGATATCGAACTCGATTAGTATCTGAGAATCGTTTTTTTTACAACCCTAATATACATTTTTAATTTTTGTCTCGTTAAAATTCGTTACATACTACTAGTTGTTCCTTACATGAAAAATGAACTGGAAAACACTGTGAATGATAAAGTGAAAAGAGGAACTGTATCTTAAAATATGATTACTGTGAGTGAACTTATTCTAATAAGTTGTAATTATTCATCATTTTATGTGTTCAAATTAAATTTCTGTTATTAAGAAACTTAATTTTAAAGCTAACACCTTAGCACTTCAGCACATTTTGACCACAGGAGTGAATAAAAGCCTTAAATATACTAAAACTTTGGGGGGAAATTGTGCAGGTCTCCCAGGCTGTGTTAAAAGACCTTGTGGGTTTTCATGGTGTGTGTGATTGAGTGCCATATATCATTAACATGACAATGATGCAGCAGTTCTGCAACGTCCAATGTGCTCATAAATAATAAACTGGATTACTCTATTGATAAATGGGAATTACATTACAGCGTCAAAGCCACAAATGGTATAGGATGTCAATAATGCAAGGTAATATAATGAGAATTTACTTAACCAATATATTTGCAAGGCTGTAAAAATGGCCTTAGAGATGCCATTAATCATAGGTATGGTTTTGAGTGGACAAAAGTAATTCACTTGCTCTTTGTGAATTGCTGTGCTTTTTTAACACTGGACATTGTGAAATCACAGTGTCATCAAATATGAATGGCATTCAATACCAGCATTAATAAGGTCTAGTCTCCATAGCATTCACTTTAAGGGTGAGACTGTTTCTTGAGATACATTTGTATAATCTGTAGTTTTGTGTAATCTGTAATTTTTCAAACTAGGCTGGCTAAGGCACTATTTTGAGCTTTGTCTTGTCTGCAGCATCCCCACATTCCTGAATATCTGCCACTGTTGTTATGGCCTGGTGGGACACATAACCTACCCTCAGCATGCCGTGCAATTAGTTCTGGTGTTTACTTCTCAGAAACTGCGTGTGCAGTGGTGTCGAAGGTGGAAATGCTTTCAAACCCTTCACTATGCTAGCCTACTCTTGAATCTCATTGTTTATTTCACATGAAATTAATTTTGGATGGATCTCAATAGTTCCATTACAGTATGGTCTGGTTTATGTGAAGTTCATCCAGCTTGTAATTTTCTGGTGCCTAGCTGAGGCTAGAATCTTGGCTCATTCGCATAATTGTGCAATCGTACATTTTTTTGTATTATTTTTTTACACTGAGCTACACTTTTATTGGACTGTTGGTTTATTTACCAAAGAAATTTTTACAGAACCATTGTCAGACCTCTCATTAACACATAGAATGTTAATGTTGTTAAAATGCCTTTAAGACCAATATATTTAAAGAACTTGGCTGCCCTGAATAGAGCCTCATTTAAAAAGCAGTTGATGCTGATACACTCCTTATAACTTCTGTATGAATACAGAGAACAAAACTGCTGTAGGCTGAGTAGGTGGATATATATAGATTTGTTGGTTTTGTGACATCACAAAAGCAATGAACTGAGTACAGGTATGCAACTTTTTACATTACATTTACGAAACTTGTACATTACATTGTACAGTGTTAAAGGGGGCTATGATAATATTTAAGGGATCTATGACAATATTTCAGGGAACTATGCTAATACCATAAAGAACAAAAGTTAATTTAGCATGGTGCTAGCTGTTCCCTAAATAATTACACACACTGTCTCTTGGGGAACACGTTGCCTTTGCCTTGTGTGTCGTCTCATTGTTGGGTTGAATTTTTAAATAGCAACCAAAACCGCAGATCGGCCTCTTATGAAAGCCATGAATCTTGAAAGATCATTTGCTTTGTCGCTTATTTTTATCAGAATGTAGTGCAAGCTGACTTTGCCGTTCTTTCCTCACTTAAGGGAAATGCCACAGACTCAAACTCCCCTAACAGCCTCAGAAGAGGAAGGATAACACACAACTAAATTTAGTCATCTACTGCACATTCCGGGATCTGCAGCCATGAAGAGATTATATAAACGCGCCCCTTTGTCATCGTGTCATGCCACCTCCGTGGCTGAAGCGTTGCCATGGTTTCCTTGTCATTAATGAGTACAGTGATTCAGACAGAGTGGCTGGTGCCCAGTCAGTAAGTTTTAGTCTAAACTTAATGCTGAGTATTAAGAGTAATAAACTGCAGAAATCTATTGTACCATCCACTTACACTGTTCAACCTAAAATCAACATTGACACTCACAGAAGTGTCCTCACTGAATTTTGATTACATCATGCACCAGTTAGAAAATGCAATACAATCAGGGTACAGGCCAATATCTGATATTTCTCATATATATTGGTGATATAGTTACTGAGGGTGATAAATAAGCACAAGTAAAATGTAGAAATTTAGATCTACCTGAATCAGCATTATGATGAAATGTAACATAAATTTTTTTAGGGTTACTCATTCAGTAAAATTAGTAAAATGCACACATTTTAGCACAGTATTCCAGCAGCAAACAGACACTCTTCTGGAAAATAATAAATACACCGTCAAACATTGCTCGAAATTTCGGCCAAATCTAAACATCTGTCGGGTGTTGATATTTCAGTAATTTCTTTAACAAATATGTGCTGACACCAGTAAGGTCTTAAAATCACCTGTGATTATTTCTAATTCACATTGACTTGGAAATTGTGCCTAAATGGTTCTTTGTTTGGACAGAAAGTCTTAACTTTTGGTGTAAAACTTAAACTTTAAATTGGCCCCTCACAAGTGTTTAAGACATCATTAATATCATTTATATCATTTATAGGAGCAAGAGTGGTTATTCTGCAGCATTGCTCCCTTTCTGGTGTTTCCAGAATCAAGGTGTGGACACTGCTCAACAGGCGTAGAAGATGACTGTGCCAAATTCAAGAGAGCAGCCAAACACTTTTGCTAGATTGGTTTCTGGTTGATTCCAGTTTTGTTTAGCTGTCCGCCTCAGCTTTCGACTGGAATGACAGGTTATTTTATGCAGGCTCTCTGTCACAATCTTCTTCAGAATCAGAGGGTTGCAGGTGAAAGTTTTATTTTATTAAAGTTTTAGGTTATTATCTGTTTTTGTATTTAGTACTAGCCACAGCATAAATGGAGTCCCTACTATCAACCAGTGTTCAGTGGAACAACAACTATTGAGAAAAACAGCATGTCATAAACAGCATGGCATGACCCATCAGAACCCAAAAAATAGAACACAACTGATAGAAATATATTCAGTAATGTACTCTGTAAAGTATATGGGACACTGCCATATAGCACTAGACCTTACAGTGTACACAGCAAAGTGAAGCCACTGGCCTGATTTCTAAGCTCTAGAATGTATGCCTGTATATGTGTGAAATGCAAACATACTCACAATAAATTGAAATGAAACAAAAATGCTGAGATGTACTGCACTTTCATTTGAAAATATATATTTTTTGGGCTCTGACAAAACATTATTTCTGTAAAGAATTTAGTTTATGACTAATATAACTTAAACTATGGTATCGGGAATTTCAACGATTAAGAAGTAAATGTGCCGAAGTAAATGTCCAAATCTAGTAAAATGTTTGAAACTATACTAAACAGCACATTTGTGAGAATTGGATAGTTTAAGTATGTCTCGGCTAACCAGTCCAGCAGAAAGCTGAAACAGCTCTAACACTGTGAAGCTAGGCTAAATTAAGTAATAAAGGTTTATTCAGTGAAATATTCAGTGAAAACTGCAAAGTAAAGAATATGTCACAGGTAGATCTTGCTGGTTAACATGTCCTTGATAATTCCATTAGTAGTTGTACACCCAGAATAGAGAAGAGAAAAGTCACCTCAGCTAGCTTTATGTTAACGTTATGTGCTAGTTCCACTCAGAAGCGAAAATTAGAAATATTGTAGCGATATGTAATGGACACATTACACATTAACGTATCCTCTATAGAGAAGAAACTTGAATATGAAATATGTCTATTTTAGTCTACAAATTGTATTAAATTGTTTAACACAATGCACAATAATAAATAAAATAGATGTGCCATAACTTTTGTACAGGGAAACGTTTTTGGTAGAGGAAGAGTACTTATTTAATTTAGAAAATTACCAAATTGTCGCTGGACCAGTACTTTTGCATTGTGTGTCTTTGTGTGTGACCATGGTTAAATTGCTTAGTTTTATAATCACAAAACTCTAGTTGTTGTCATGTAATTACTAGTATTTTTCAATTTTAAGTTGTTAGCATCAATAAAATTAAGAGTAGTAAAATTAGTATAAAAAAATAACTGAGTGATAAACCTCTGGTTTCTCTGTGGTTCCCCATATTCTCATAACTTGATCCTGGACTCTCTTCCACTCTTCCACATATAGACTAGGCCTAGTGTTGATAGGGTAATGTCTACATGGTGCAACATATCACAGTGAATGTAGCAAATAAGCAGAGAAGAAGTAGCAACTGTGACTCAGCCAAGAGTGTTTTTCCATGTCAGAGACACTAAAGTGGTAACTAGACTAGTTACTCAACAAATCCCATGTCCACCTTAACCCTTTGCACTTCTCCTTTCTGCATCCAGTTTGAGCAATGTGTAGGCATTTGACTTGCAACCTAGTAAACTTAGAGGTCATGGTCCAAATAGGAATAAGTACTAACTGGAGGAGTGAGGGCCAAAGTTCACTGCTTTACTGATTTGCCTTCATTAAAATGGAAAGTAAAAAGGAAGATAAAAAGACAAATAAACACATTGTTTCAGTCTCAAGCACATGGAGCTACCCACCATCCTTCCATTAATATATTTGGTCAGTTTATTAACCCACCAAGACCTCATGCTGGAACAATTCATGAATAAAGATGGCCTGGTTCTCGGTGTTTCTCAGTATTTCTTTGCAAGCATACATACTAACAACGTTAGCTTTAGTGACATTTCAGTGGGTGTGTTTCCTTTTTTTCTTTCACATTTATTTGTCTTAATTCAACTGAAAATGCACACAATTCTGATTCTGCTTGTTGTGACACAGTATGATGGAAAGTTATCATCCTGAATCATTGTAATCATCTCTAATAATGTTAATAACTGCTGTTCTAACATTAACACACACTGTGGCACTGCCTAGCCTCTTCTACCATTGCAGTGGTGTTATGATGAATGAGGGGAATTTCGATTCATTTTCATTGAAAAATTAATGGCCATCTCCAGAATTTAAGGGAATAGAATTATTATTGTGGCATCACAGGCAAACAAACTAAAGAAATGTAATAGTGCAACACCAAAGACCATTTTAACTGACTGGTAAATATATTCAAAATAAATACTTCAAATAAATGTTGAATCAAAAAACTTTATTGATCCTGAAATTGAATATGTTATGATTGCACAGATACACAGAGACAGATTATATAAAATATAAACTCTAAATAAATCTAATAAAAAATATGCAATATAAAATACACTAAGCCATTTGCACAAATGCTGGAATATAAATACTCTATGTAAGTACCTTGTAGTTAAGTGAATTGCTAGTAAACCAAATGGTGGTTAGGAGTTACAACGTGCAGAACTAGGTGTCAGTTTGAGGTTTATCCACAAATCAGTGTATTCGGGTATCTTAGTCAGATCAAGAACACATCTGTGTATTTTGACATTTTACATTTACCCCAAAATGTCACCAGAGCCTCTGAATTACAAGGGCGTCAAAGCGTTGAAACATGACTTTTGCTTAATATATGCTAGAAACAAATTCACACTCCTGTGCACTAATTACACTAGTTGCATGAAAATAGCACTATTACATAACACTATTAGTAATGTCTGTTATGTGATGTCTGTTCAGTAGGGCTATACAAAAACGTCTATACATCAATACATCCCGATATTTATTTTTGTGATATACTATATCGATTTCTATCTCCAAAAATCAATGTTGCAAAATACAACCAGAAGTTTTGAGATTTCCGACAACTACAAGAGCATATGCCAGTTGCTAATGTAACTAATTTTTGTTCCACCTGTCTGACTTTCCCCCAGGTCTCTTGCACCCGACATGTCGTGACTCTGTGCCCCACACTTTGAGAATCATTGGTATAGTGGACACATGCAAATAACATTTGTGTTCAATCACTGTATGTTTGCAGTTAAGTAACATCATACCGACTGTTTTATTTTCTTTTAAAGAACAGTTAATATGCACAGCATTTTTACTCCTACATATTTTCAATATTATGCACTTTGTGTGTTAAACTGCAAAGACAATAAAGTAAAAATTAAACTCTGAGTTATGTTGTTGTGGCTGAATTATTAATGAAACATGATTCATTAAGACCATCCAGATTGTACACAGGAACTTGAATTTCAGCTGTTTTTACATTTTCAGTGAACTGTAGAATATTGCAGTATATAGTGATATAGAGTTACAACATGTGATATTGTGGCCCATGTATCATAATATGTAATTTATCACGATGTCGTTGCCAATACACACCCCTACAGTTCAGTCTTTATGATTTAGAGGAGCCAGTGACTTAAGAACATCTCACTTGTCAACATGCTTGTCCTTAGACAGCCCTTGTGAGCTAACCAGATGCAAAACATTTTTTTTTATGTCTAAATTTCACATACATACATTTTGTGAGTAATTTGTTAGGTCATGAACTTTGCTTTAGAACTGTGGTGTTTTGTTTTTTGTTGCTTTGTAGATTTTAGCCTGACAACCAGCAAGATGGCAGAAAAAAGAAATGGCAGCTGTATTTTGCTGAAGTCTGCACTTACATTGAGCAGATTCGCTGTCCATCTAAGGGCTCATCTAATGCAATGACTGTTGAAGGAATAGTTATCCTTGGCTTGTTAGTGCTTGGTAACAGCGAATGGACTCCAGTAATCACCATTTTGCAGGATGTAATCTTGTGACTACTCGTCTATACTGATCGTTAGCAATTAATAAATTATGTTGAATGAAAGATCACCTCTTGGGGAAGTGAGCTCATTCCATCGTATGTGGTCATATCGTAGAGGATTTAAAACAGTAGGCAGAAACAAGAATGTCGACGACATCATAAGGTCACATACACACACCTTCTTTAGAAACGGCTTTGGCTTTTCTCCTTGCTAGGGATTGTTGCTAGACTCCCCCACCCCAAATCGCAGCCATGGCAACGGAGGAATTCCGGCTAGCTCATCTTTGCTGCACATGACCCCAATGTCATGTGCGCCGCTCTGCTTGAGGTTGTTAACGTGTGGTTATCCTCAGCGCTTCTCCTACTGCTGCAAAAAAGAGCAAAACAGGAGCACACAGCCTGGGGGAGTGAAGCGGCCTATATTGAAAACTGGGAGGATGTAAAGACAAAACATACACCCTTTCATGAGTCCAGCGGTGAAAAAGCCTCAGCTAATGTAATGAATGCTGGTTTACTGTAGGTTTCTGTTTTGAATGAGGATGATTTTAGTCAGACAGGGTTTACACAGTGCTGCCATTGCACTGGCCAGCCAAGCATGAGGAAAGGCCCAGAGAGGTTACCATGGTGATTGCCTCCAGACCCCAGGCCTTCGCAGGGTGAACCATGTGTGTTTATGAGAGGGGGTGGGCAAGTGTGTGTGATGTTCCTTTTATGCCTATTCATAGATGCACTACATGAGTGGTCTTTAGGGGCTAAGAATGCATTGACAGTCTTTCTGTCTGTGATCAACAGTGACCATTTTTAAAATAAAACATAAATACATTTATAACTTCCGACTGATTTTTGTTGTTTTGATGCCCTTGTGTAGAATTCTCAATCTACATTTTAAGGATCTGTGAATATAATTTGCTAAGACAATTGATTGAGAACATTTTTATTTCATTTATGAAAAAGTAATCGTTTTAACTGTGACAGCCCTAATTTACACATATGCAAATTCCTGTGTAATTGATAATCAAATCTGATTTTTTTTTCTTTAGCATGCAAAGACCATGTTAAAAGGGTATTGGGAAATATACACCAAATACACATATTAATGACATTTCTGAAATCATTTTGCTTGGAATCAGTTCTTCACCTATGTAAACTAAGAGAAATTCAGCTCTGTATTCCATGTATAATGGAATTAAAATATAAGAATCCTCATCAGTGCTGGCATTTTGGTCTCTCTGAACATCCTATTTTGAATCAGTCATTATCATGTACATATCCCCTGTGACTGTTCATAACTCCAACAAGAAAGCAAACAAATATTCTTGATGAAGTTGGTGAGAGAACCCCCTTTCATGTGGAAATCAGAACAACCAATATTTTATCCAAAGAGGAGCTCGTTAGTATAATATATCAGTATATCAGTGTCTGTATATAGAACCTTGACAAAGAATGAGATGAATGTCTTTTTGTGCCAAATGTTTTTTGTGATTGAAAAACTGTTGCATATGGATCTTTAAATAACTTTTTTGGTGCTGAATAGAATCCTATTTACTCAGAGTGAAACCCAATTCTGGCATATCTCCAGTCTAAACAATGCAAAAAGTTATTTTATATCTCTTCTAAAAACTATCTATCGTTGGTGAAGCAAGTGTTCAGCCTATTTTTGGGGACTGCAAATTGTCGAATGCATTTAAATTAAAAATAGAAATGCAAGCAACATCCTATAATGATGGTACTAAGGTGAAGATTAGCACATGCAAAGTCACAACGAAATTAAAGTTGATCAATATGCAGTGACTACATATAAAATGGGCAATCATGATGATCTGATCACTACAACTGGATCATTGCGATCAGACGTTAATGAACAGGGCCCAAGAGATGACTGTGATGAGCTGACAGAGGCAGAGACTGCAATAATAATGAAGAGAACACTGAGGAAAATGAGGGTTTTTTACTAAGAATTTGTAAAACTCTTAGTAGTCTCTTGTGTAAGGAATGCCGGGGAGCATTTGGGTAATGCAAGGAATGCACTACCCATTGGTTTGATGAGAGAGACGTACATGGCCACAGATACACAAATGCAGAAGAGTATATGGATACATGTATACAGTGTGCTTCAGGTTGTGATGGTTGACCTTTAGTTCAGTTAAATAGAAATGCAAAAAGGGGCAAGTTTCAATGATTCAGATTATGACTAAACCTAGACTGTGAAATCTTTCCAATGGTGGTTCACCATTGGTACTCCAGTTTAGTTCTAGACTAAATGTCTTAAGAATCGACCTTACATGTATTAGGAATGGTTTTCGGGCCTAATCTGGGACCGGTGACCTGATTTGCTAGCAAGTCTTGAACCCTCACTTTTATAGATTCCACACTTACTGTTCTGGATTCATGCACTTATACTGGTCTAGTGGACTTTCATTCTGTACTACTAGCTTTTCACAGCATATCATTCAGTGGAAGCACATATAAATCTCACTATGGCCAAAAGTTGGTATGAAACGCTGTTGCCATGACAGCCCAACCACTGGGAGACAATGCTGCTCACTGCTACGGTAACACAAATTTAGACAGAGAAGGTTCATATAAGCCAGTGTTTCCCAACCCTCATCCTCGAGGCCCTCTGCTCTACACTCTGTTTTAGTGTTTACTCTTCACCCAACACACCTAAGACAAATAATCAGGTCATTACAATCCCTTCACACAAATGCAGTATGTTGCAGTCCTTAGAGTAGGTAGAAAATGTGCCAGAAAGGAGGATGTGAGGAGATGTGAGGTGGTTCACAGAGGGTTTGGGTCCCTTTCATATGCAGGCATTGGTTTGGGTCATTGATTAAGGAATATTTTTTGTTAGTTGGGTGGGTGTATTAATAATGGCTCATCTTAGGCCTCTGGAAAAATTAATTAAACTGGTATAACATCTGTCTGAAATGCATTTTAGACCTTTGGGCAGATCGGTGATGCACCACCAAAAGCGGAAAAAGAGGGATTTATTTTCTTTGCAGTCTGCCCCAGTGTTATGCTATCTGTGATCATTCCAGACATTGCAGACAGTTTGTATAATCTGACACATCTTGCTGGTATCTTGGTTGATCAAGTGCATTAAGGACTTAAGTCATTAGTAAGTAAACTGTTTATAGTATAGTAAGTAAAGTAAATTTATTCTCCCTACAGTGTATGTTAGTGTAGTCCAGGGCAGATATGCCACTGGTGAAGCGAAGTATTGAACCCAGGCACCTGTGCCGGGGGGCGCTGCCTGAGGGAGTGACCAGCGAGCTGGAATGTGTGACAAACAGCACACTGGCAGCCATCATCAAACAGCTGGGAGGACTCAGTAAGTACAGTTTTACACTTGCTGTGCTCTTGCACAAATTATACAGAATATCTTTTTGTGATAATCGGCTAGTTATTTATGTTTCCCATTAACTTTTATTTATTTCAAAGCTCAGCCAAACTTTGGCTGTAAGTTGACAGTAGTTATGATAGAAGATTTTCCTGTATGCACAGATAGGTTTGTAAAAATGTAGGTTGTAGCTGGTTCAGCTTCATCGATTTTGCTCAAACACAAAATATGACACAGATTTTTGTTTTTTTAGATATTCATTTAGTTTATTGAGATATTTAAAAAAAAAAATCATTTTCACGATCCAAGAATGTCTGCACCATTGGAAAACAGCAGCTGCTATTTACATTGTGTGATCATATAGTGCTGAGGTCTCTGGCTCCTTCCCCAGTGTAAATATAATGCCATAATAATCACATTTATTTTGTGAATTGCAGTTAATTGAGAGATTTCGTAACTTACCAAATCATTCCTTTGAGAATAATAATTTGAATTATTGTGGAATATATGACTGTGTGTGTGTGTGTGTGTGTGTGTGTGTGTGTGTGTGTGTGTGTGTGTGTGTGTGTGTGTGTGTGTGT
>JBBJLR010123540.1:0-18755 GCA_037577145.1 Brachypetersius gabonensis | reverse complement strand
AGACACACACAGACACACACAGACACACACAGACACACACAGACACACACAGACACACACAGACACACACAGACACTCTCACACTCCTTGGAGATTTGGCTTAATAGGATAGAAAGCTGATTATCACGAGGTGGAGAGAGGGTGCGAGGGCTGGCGGATGTTTTATTCAAATGCAGAGTTAAAAAGGAATAAGTGTGTTTGATCTCTCCGCGCACTTTCTGTCTCACTGCCTTGCGCCTTAAAGTGTGAATGTGCAATCATACGACATCTAATTGTCACAGAAAAGTAGCTATTCTGCTAAAAGGAGACTATAGTTTTAAAAATGAACAGTTCCATATGATAAATTATGGTGAAAAGTATGAAGAAGAAGAGGCTGTAGTCAGATGACCTTCCCTATTACCAATAAACTAATCAGACACACTGAACGCCTCAGATCACCGCTGGTGGGCATTTCTATGCTGTTTTTATTATGGAAATGAAGAAAATGACTGAAATATATCAGACCTATGTGGGCCAATAAACAATTTGATATGCCGTTTCAGCGAGGAAAATCTATAGACTTGTTCTTGTGCTTTTATAATTTCTGTAAAGGCAGCAATCCGCAGGCGAGTCCTATAGCTTAAAATGATTATCATAGTATTTTCTTGATAAAAAAAATCCAATGTCGGGTGGGGTGGGTTATCAATTATATGCCCCATCCCAACCCCAGACCCAACCACCCCAGCAGCCTAGACTGGCCTTTAAATACATCTTTATCTCATACATATTTTAGCATTAACTGTTTTTATGAGAAGATGTAATAAAATCACATATTAAATGAAACATTGAATAACTTGATACATATGCATAATAAAGTACTCACCTTTCTTCTTGAAAGTTGCACCTGCAGTCTGCTGTTCTCTTTAATAGAATGTGTATTCCACTGGCTCCCCCTTCTGGAGAAACGTCAGACTGCTAAACATGAGTGAGCAGTGTTTTCTGTCGTTATGGTGGATGGATGACGGAATTTAGCTATAGATGCAAACCATTAAATATTTTAAATATTTCACAATTAATCTGAACCATAAGGCACCTTGAGATGCACGGAAAACATTTCAAATGTTCTAAAGCAGTGAAACCTGCAACTGACAGACAAAACTGAAAGAGCAGGAACGCCGAGGACGTTCACATGTGACTGATGTGAAAATTCGGGGAACAGAAGGAGACTTGTTTATTTATAATCAAATCATGAAATCGTCCAGAGCTCAAGCGTGAAAATTACTTATTTTGAATGATATATATATAAATATTGCAAAAGTCCCTAAAGGTACAAGGAGCCTAGATAAAGGAGTTGCAGCCACTCAGCATTCAGCACCACCAGTATACTGATCACTGCCTGATCATCTGGAATCATCTGCTCCTGGTTCTTCAGTGGTTCAGGACTTCAGTTAGATTTGTTTTTTTATGCTTGAACAATTCATATGTAGGCCACTGTGTGTCTTAACAAACAAACAAAAAAAAACATTTCTCTGAAACTGGTCAGGTTTAGGGACTGGACTGAAAACAAGAGTCTTTGAATGTCCTTCAGGAACCCTGAAGAACTGTTCCTCAAAACCACATGAAAATACAAGAAGGTCTGGATCTTTGAAAGCAAATTATGAAGAAATGACTTTTGCACAGTACAGTACATTTTTTTTAATTATATGTTCCTGAGAGCCGAAGAAAAAAGTGTCTTACAATTTCTTTTTTTAGTGATTTCCTATCTAATTTGGCCTAAAAAAATGATTTAAATTTCTTTGAATATATTTTTTATTTTCATTTCCCAGCATGTCCACTGTAGAGGACAATAGGACAATCTCTGTGTGAAAATAGAACTGAATTTAGAAAATAAAAAACGTGATATTAACCCAGACAGTAGGCCATCTATTTCTATGCATCTTTTATTTGCGCATTAGCGCATCATTAGTAACCGAGCTGGTGGTCAGGGCCTAGTGTGGAGCATACTTTTCTCTAGACTAAGACTACATAGGTTTGAATCCTGCATTCAGCAGACCACCACCGGATACCTGAGCAAGACCCTTAACCCCAAGTTGCTCCAGGTTAGGGAAAGCGTCTGCTACACGTCATAAATGTAAATGTATCATTTGGGTGGAGGAGCACTCTCTGCGCAGCAGTGTCTTTCATCTGTAACTTTACTGCAAGGTGTTGCAATGAGGTTAAACGTGTCTAATAAAATAGACACTAGTTAAAAACGAGCTTGCATTATTTTAACCAAACCTTATTATGAATGATGTGAATGCCTCAATGAATCAATATTCCAACTGAATAAAAGTTGTTAAAGGGCTCATTTACACATCATATCAATATCGAAGAGGCCAATTCCAGAATGAATGATTAGCAAATGAAATCTTGTGCAGCTCTTGTGTGGAGAGAGCTTCAAACCAGGGATGATTTTAGCATGGAGAGAGAGGATGACTTCAAATAACCTCATGTAGAATTCTGGCCCAGTCTTTGAGAAAGAAATGCTATCAGTGGTTAGTGATGCGTTCATAAACCCAGTAAATGTGTATGGCTGTGTGTGTGTATGTGTGTGCATAAGTGTGTCTATAGGCTCAGCATTAGAGGAGAGTACAGGATCGCTAATCCTCAGCGCCTCTGGCCAGCCAACTCAAAACCAGAGGAAATCTGACCCCAGCACTTATAACCAAGCAAATCCCCCCCAAACTCATTACAAACCTTTAATCTTTAACCAGCTCCATTCTAGCTCCCTCCTGATCTTCACTAAAATTCAATGAAAAAGAAATAAATCCCACCACAGCCCCGATCATCCGTCTATCCAGCACCACTTTATTGATCAAATATCATCTCTTCCCGTCAAAGGTCGCCCTTCCTCTCCCCACCTTCTCCACCCAAGCCCCCATTCAGCAGGGGCTGGCCAATAAACACAGCCGTCAGAGTGGGCCCGACTGCTCCGATACACATCTCGGGCTTTGTGTCCGGCAGTAATCACGGCTCTGCGCTCGCACTCTAAGACTGAGACAGAGGATGTTGGAGAATAAACCCAAGGACATTGATGAAAGAGCAATGTGGCTGTGCTCTTATCTGCCTCGGCAGCAGAAGGGAGGACATGGTAATTCCAGTGAGGAGTCGATGGGCTGCAGTAGGGTGTGTTTCGCGGTGGGGAGGTGTTTATTAACGCGTACAGCTGTACATCAGCTCTGTGCCAACATCATCTCATTGTCAGCCACTTTAATGGTGTCCAGCAGGGCAGATAAGAAGACCAATGACGGACTCTGTGGTTCATGATGGAAGATCTAATACAGGGGGTGAGTAAAGCATGCCGTGCACTCTGGCCCTGAGGTGCCGTCTCGGTGGGATGAAGGTATTCTGCACTTATTGTCAACACCAACATGGGTGACTTTTTTTTTTTTTTCTTCTCACAAGAGAGCCAGAAAGGTAACAAATTAATGCAGAAACCAGTTCTGAGAAGCCATTAAAATAAACCTTGACAAGCTACCTGACATACCCAAACAAAACCTTGTGCCACACATGGCTTAAAACAAATGATTATTTTCTACTAAAAATAACTAACTGCCACATTAAATTCCTCCGGTATAAAAAAGTGCTGCATAAAAACACTCAATTAAAGCAAGACATTGTACATTACATGAACCTCATAGTTTAAACCTACCATGGATTTCTATTAAAAAATGCCATTTTTAGACTTTAACTTTAAATCATATAATAAATACATTTGCATCAGCAGCACGAATCAGTGCTTAATGTGGAAGCCTGTACTTAAAGACCACATATCCTTCATTTTCTTGTACCTCATGTTACAAGAAAATGATCCACTTCTAACAATGGTGAGCCTTTTTGTTACAGTTAAGATTAATTTGAATTTGAACGTTTTCTGACACCTATTTAACTCTTAGAATTAAACATGCTGGTTTTGAGTGTTCTTTGAATAGTACAATAAAGGACAGCCAATCAGATCAGAGACCATTTACACATATAAGTCTGGGTGGAAACACTCCTTATAACTTCAGTGTGCATAAACTGGGTTAAACAAAATGTTGGTATTTGCAACATCACAAAAAGAATTCAAAATGGTATTTACAGCTCACCTTCAAGATATAGACTGTAGGGACAAGTGTGATGGACCAACCAAAAATCAAGGTATAGGGGGAGCTGTTGACCCCAACTCATGGGGTGCCTCAAAATAAGAGGAGAACAGAATTAGACTGAAATCAAAATAAATATGTGCACCTACCCAAATGACTCAGCTGTCAATAAAATCAGATAAATCAAACATGTAATTAATATAATGATATCATAATGAGCTGTACTTAAATAATAATGCTAAAAACACCACCAGTGCACTGCGGCGTCCGTCACAAGTGAACAGCTCACTTCAAAACTAGAAACTACTTCAAAATGTTTTTGGAAAAAGGATTAACTATATTTTTATTTCTGATTAAAATAAACATGTGGTGTGAAAAGCCCAGTCATGTGTGTGTGTGTGTGTGTGTGTATGGTTGGGTAGAAGTGTGTGGAGTGGGCAGAAGGGTGGAAGTTGAAGGTTTCCTAAACGTTTAATATATGTTTGGGCAATTTTTAGACCAAAATTTTAGACATTACACATTGTTTAAGGCTATAAATATTAGAAAATAACCAGAAAAATACTTTGTTATATGGGTTAAACAAAACTGTGTTATGTAGTATTTGTTTACTATAGTTTTAGATATTTTACTTTATACTTGCAACAGATCTGCAACTGAAAGCACATTTGTGGGATCCTGCATTTCTTATCTTCCAGGTCTAGAGGGAGCAGAGTTTTCACCTTTCATGGCTGGGGGGAAAGGTTCTGAGACCCTCTGCCACGCTGTGTTCGTTTCCTTGCATCTCTGGGGGAGTGCGTTACATGATCACAGTGTGACAGCACAGTTGGGAGCTTCCAAAACCAGAGTTTAAGTCAAATGTGTTTGCTTAAAATGACAGCGGTGGTATTTTAAATTGTTCATGATAACGTT
The DNA here is from genome assembly GCA_037577145.1 of Brachypetersius gabonensis. Lineage (NCBI taxonomy): Eukaryota > Metazoa > Chordata > Actinopteri > Characiformes > Alestidae > Brachypetersius > Brachypetersius gabonensis. Next base: position 13,743 of record JBBJLR010123540.1, on the reverse strand, counting down.
TCTGCGGATTAGCTGCACGTCTAGTTGAAAATGCATGTCTGTACTCAGAGAAAATGTATACTTTTCTATTCATAATGTCTTTAAAAAGTTTAAGGATTTAAGTTACATAGCTATGTGCTCCTCTGGCTAACCTAAGTCAATAAGTCCCATTAAGTACTTCAGACAAATGGCATGGGTAAGGAGGCGCAGATGCAGGTTTCCATTCTATTTGACTTTTACAAACACAAGAACACAAAGCAGGCATGAGGGCCAAACACAAAGAACACCTAACACTAGAGACCGGCCAAGCCAATCACAAGAAGACGGGTAAAACTCCAGACATTAAACTAGGGACAGAAGACAATGGACCAACACAAGTAAATGAACCAAGACAACCTAAATACAAACAAGACTTAAACCAGAACCTGTCAGTACATATAATCATTTAACTGAAACACCAGACAGCTGTGATGAAGGACATGAATCCTGACATCGTGAACAGATACCGTTTCAAAACAAGAGTTCCACAAGTCCAACTAAGAGCACACAATGGTGGCCTCTAGCGGCCGCTGACCGTGGACATGACAACTACACTATAGTCAGGACTTCTGTGTGGATACAGAGGACAGCAGCAAATCCTGGACCAACTCATTTTTGGTTTCAGTGCACAGTGATGATTAGAAGAATGATGTAATGCGACAATGTCCTCCTCTTTGAAAAGAAAAAGCAGAGGAGGAGGAAAAATGGAGGTAAGGAGGGCAATGAAAGCTGGAGATAAGCTGAAGGGGAATGGAGCGAACAAACAAATGCATTTATTAAAGCATTACTATTGATCTGCGAACAATTCAGGACCCTCCAATTTCCAAATAACATAATTCAGCTGTTAAATACCTGACTTTTCAGCGCAGAAACAAAAGGCATGAGTCGGTTCCCGCTCTGATCCGGCCCTACAGAACAGGACTTCATTTCACCTTCTCATAAAGCTGGGCCTCATAATTGGTGCGGTAAAGCACGCCTGGCTAAACTCTTTGTGGCGAGGGAATGCTCCAAACAGGACATTAAGATAGCACACAGTACCTTCCAAGAGTAATCAATCATGTGGTTCTCGTTGTTATGCAAATGATTTGTTGATTGGTTCTGAATCAATTAGTAGCGTTCATTAATTAAGAGTGGGACAATTTAGACGACATCAGAGCATGGGGCAAAGATGCAGGAGGAGACTAACTCCTGTGTGTGATTAATGAATGTATGAAGACGTGCTCTCCAGAGAGCTCCGCCAGGCCTGGATGTATACGTGCTTTCAGCCCTGTAGCGAGAACCAGTGTAAAAATAAAAGTAATTTTGATGAGTAATGATAAATAATAAGTAATACACAGTTGAATAGCATGTAGTATCCAGATTAACAGTCTAACACAGGCCACTTCATACCTTCCAGTCTTGAACCTAACCAGCTGTGCCCTCCCAACTAAAGTTGCCCCCAAAGCTTTCAGGAACATGGTTGCCCTTCAAAGAGACAAACACTCTCACGAGTATCTACCCACACCCACCTCAGCTGCCATATACATTTCTCTCTCACATGCATCAAATACAGCTAAAGGAGATATTTCTAAAGATCTCAGATAGAAGCTGATTGACTTGCATTACGAGAAAAAAGAAAAGATATCAAGAGACGGAAAATGATTAAAAGAAAAAAGGAAATTAAGACTTCTAACCACCATGCAAGGACTGATAGACCACCAAACCAATCTCCATTAGATGAACAGAACGTAAATCTCTGAGGATCTATACTCTCACTTCAGATCAGCAAGGTGTTTATAGGTGTTTCTGTCCATTCTACCATTGTGAAAAGGTGGGCACACCAAAGGGACAAAGCTAGACACAGCAAATACTGAACACTGATATTATAGTTGCCCTTCGGTGGGCTGGCGCCCTGCCTAGGGTGAGCCCCTGCCTCAAGCTTATTGGCCCCAGGGTAGGCTCTGGGTCCCTGTGAGCCTAGTGGGGATTAAGTGGTTACAGAAAGGGAGTGAGAGTGATATTATAATTACTTTTTGAGTCTTCTGAGTAATTTTCTGTACAATATATGCTTTGTGACACAAAGTGGGTTTTTTTTCTGGCTCCTGCATGTTACTGTATATTATGTTCATAGGTCTAGGCACCTTAAACATGATGTCTCAGCTGACTGACTACATTTCAGATAAGGGAAGAAAACTGAATAGATGTGATTTTTCATGAAACTGTTCGTTTAAGGTGTGTTTACTTGAAGGGCTTGATGTTGCGGTTCAACGAGCTCAGAAGAGAAAAATAAATAAATAAATAGACGCTCGAAACGCTCAGAGAAATCTCTGTAACCTCCAGTGACGGTTTCACACACTTCTGCTGCCTTTTCTCCAGTGCGTTCACACCTCACTTGTGAAAACTCTGCCTCCTCAAACTACCAACTGCTCTCCTGCCACACAACAAAAGGCAAATCTGCACTGCCAGACATGGCGCATGAGTCACACTGTCACATCCCCGTTCGCTCAGAACTCGAACCGTATCTCCTGGATCCTGCGCAAACGTAGAGACACGGGGAAAATGTTTTCATCTTCATACCCACTGACTGCCCGGCCCTGTCGCCATCGTGCGTTACCTCCAAATCAAGCACAAAAACCTGCTTAATTCAGAACCTGCCTGGCAAGATACAAGTGAAAGTCCCCATCTGCACCAAAATAATTACCCTCTTTATTGAAGTAAAATTAACCCCCCACCAGAATTCACCACTGGTGCCTCTGAGCCCCCCTTATCTCCACAAGTAATAAACATTCCAGGCCCTCAAGCCTCCTGCACAGACTGGAGAGGGTGGGAGGGAGGGGGGAGAAAAAGCAGAAATAAATAAATTAATTAATTAATTAATTATTCCATTAAAAACATTATGAAAAGGCTCAGAACTTTTTTTTCTCTAGGTATAAAAGCAAGCATGTCAGCCAGGCCTCAGCCAGCCTGCGATTTGAAACAAGAGCAATTTGAAGAGCCGTGAAAGCTCAAAATTGACCATTAAAACTCATGAAAGATAAAGCTGCAATAAGAGGCAGCATAAAGAAAGCAGCAGCAAACCTCCACTGATGTAAAAGCAGATATTACATCCTAAGGAAGCCTCGCCTGATGGCAACCTGAAGGCAACCCAAGCGGACGCGAATGTGCGCGCATAAAGTGGAGATTTTTTTTGCCTTTTACGCGTGGCCTTGTGACTGAATGCCACACTGATTGTATTTGCGGAGGAAAAGATGTGTTTCATCGCTCTCCTCCTTTCACATCCATGCCCTTTCGAAACACTGAATCGTGGAAATCTGAAAAGACCACATTATCCGGAGAATTCAAGGTGATTTGCATATTCATTAGAATTAATTAAAATGCTTTGCTGCCTCCAGTTTTTTTTATCTTTATTTTCAATACTCAAGAGGTGGAAAAGACAAAGGAGAAAATGATCAGAATTTGCGATTAGAGACCGGGAAAAAAAAAAAAAAGACGATATCTTCAGTCGAATTTAACGTTGGGGAAATGTTTTCATTCAAAATCAAGCCGGGCCTTTCCTGATGAGTTCTATTCAGAGCTAGACAAACAGTGTGCTTTGTGAGAGACTGGCAACTCTCTAATTTGGTGAAGTTCGGCTGCCTTTTCACTGAGAAATTTGAATTTTGAATGGCCTGAGCCACATGCCTGCTCCACAAAGCCTCCTGCCTGCTTTTGTACGGGAGCCGTGGAGTATGAAGCAGTCAATCAGGGGCTGCATAAATACACACCCGTGCACGCCTGGGCCCCATTCAGAGGCACCGCCACTGAAGGGCCTTGTAATCACAAATCCCTGATTAAGATCACACAGGCCATATTAATGCATGTTCAACACAAAGTCGAGCCATTCAGTCTCTTAGGCCACATACTGTATGCCCATATGCTTAAACAGTCTCTGCTCTTTGCTTTGCTTGGTAAAAAGAGGACAAATTATAGTCATGTTAACAAATGAGCAAGTGCCTAAAGGCCCTGTTTCTACTTGACATTTCAGTGTGTCTCATATCTGGATAGTGGGACCACAGCTGAGGCCAGAATTTGGTTGGAGCAGGATGTCCTGATCTGAGCCTGTGACTGGCTGAAATAAAACATAATCACATCAAAATGAGGCATCTGTTTCTGGCCCCTAGCAATACGCTCCTAACAAAGTACTTCTCTTTGCTGTCCAGAACACTCTTTAACCATTTAAGGTCTTCAGCCCAAACAAATCCGATAATCTCATTGCCAATACATGCAATGCCTTTAGCGAAACCTCCTGCTGTCCCGCATGTAGGCCCCCTAAGGCCATTCCACTGGGGGAATTGAAAATGATATTTTTCACTGACATAAGAAAATTAGGGTTGGGCATAGATTAAGTTTTTAATCTAGATTAATCTCACTGTAATCTTGGAATTAATCTAGATTAATCTAGATTCAAATTTTATGAAAAATGAAAATGGCTCATTTGAATTCTGCCCCAAAATGATCCCAAGCCACCCTAAATATATAGTCATTATAGTCACTATCTTTAAATTATATATCCCGGCATTTCATACAAGATATCACTGAGCACAGATACGCACTTTACAAATAGAAACAAGACTATGAATTATAAAATTTTAAAATAATATAGAATTATAAAATAATAAGTTTAGCTATCATTATATATAGAGCTGCTTTTCTGTGCTGACTTTAAGGGGTTAACTGTGGTAAATTACCACGAGCCAGCTAGTAAAAATGAATAGTCGTGAAACCCCAAGTACAAACAAAGCTGGTTGAGGTCGGGCGTATGCGGGGTTAAATAGCAGGCCTGCATAGTATTTCACAAGCTGATCTTCCTCGAATGAACCTTCACACTAGCTCGGTCGAGTGCTTTCCACATGAATGCAGATAGGCATTAGCGAATGCATTATTCTCCACGTGAGAGAATCAGTGGCTATTATAAGTCTGTAGGGTAATAACGGTATGAGCTGCCTGTAAAGCGCTGGAACGCCAGAGTGATCTTTTAGTCCCTCGTGCATTCTCCTCTTCTCTTCACGCTTCAGCTGTTTGGCGCACTCAGGCCAGCGGCTCTGGAGAAGCCCACCGAGCCAAGGTGAACAGAAAAACAAGGAGACAGAGGGAGGACTAGACAGTCCCACCCAGTCCTCAGGCTTTGCCCAGTGTGTTCAGGAGCAGCACTCAGCGTAATGCAAAGCCAAGTACCTTCACTGTTGTGATGTTTGCGTAGCTCATACCCGGCTGTCTTCTCTCGTCATTCACACTCTTATTAAATCCCTGGACACTGGGCTGGGAGCCTAAAAAGACAGAGAAATGGACACAGTGTAAACACAGGACGGCTCGCCCCATTCATCTGTCATGGATCAGAGTCACAAAATGTGAAACAGGGTCACTGGCTTAGGTTTAACACTGAATGGAAGCATTACCTCAAGAATAAAGGTGCCGAAATGGGTTCACCAGAGTGATGCCATTGAAGCGCATGTTTTTGTTCCCTAAAGACACTTCCAATGTATCATTATTTTAAAGAATTTAAAGAAGAGTTTAAAGAACCCTATGTAAAGGCCAAGAAAAAATATTGCCCTGATTTCGTCTGTTTTGGCATCACCTACTAAACTTGGATCCTCGCACAAAATGTAATATAAAAACAAAGAGAACATGATAGTTTCATTCATTGAAGGAAAAAGTTTTGTATCATCTACAACATGCATGTATAAAAGCGAGAGCCCCCCCCACCCCCCTAATTTTTATAGCTGGTTGTTCTACATTTAGCAGCAACAACTGCAACCAAACCCTATCCATAACTGGAGCCAGACTTTGAAACTATCTAACTGGTCTTTGCAGAGTTTCTGAGCAAGAAAAGACCTTTTGAGGTCCTGTCCCAGCATAGGGTTTAACCAAATAGGGCTAAAGTCAGGACATCGCCTAACCCTAAACCAAAACTCATTCTAATTTTATGCCGAATATAATGTAACCATCCAACATTTTCACATAATATATCCAGTAACTGTAGACTTAAAGTAACTCAGCAGTGGAACAGAATAAGGGCCAATCATTTAATCATTCTGTCATGAATCAGTTATTCACTCACTGTATTAAAGCACAAGTGACACGACTTGCGCAGTGTGAGAAGCGTGTGTGCTTGTGCACACTAATGCAGCGAGATGTTTTTAACGCAGCTCTGGCTGAGGCTAGGGCGCTTTTAGAGCAGTGCTACACTGAAGATCTCCTGCAGCGCGTCAGACGAGAACTGCTCTATTAGTAATAAGACAGACAAGCCACTGTTGAGGAAAACAGGGCATTAAAAAGGTCCAGGGCAACACGGTGCGTGCAGAGGCCCACTGAGGCACGAGACAAATATCTGTTGGCACCAGCAAAACATGTTGCTCTCTGATCAATTTTAATCAGCTCTCAAGCTGCGAGACAGAGCCAGGATGAGGAGAGTAAAGGCCCTTAGGTCCTTGTTTCAGGCTGTAAATCTGCAGCTTCTCAAAAGGAGGTATGACTGGGGATTAGAAACGTACCTTTTTCCTCGCCTTCACATTTTTCCCTCTCTGGCTTTTGCTGCAGATGACTACAGTTAATGTGTCTGTTCTTTCAGAAGGAAAGTCCACAGTGAAAAGTGACAAAGAGAGCGAAGACTAGAGGAAATTACCCCAGACCACTGCATGCTGCGGCTAAACTGTTCCTAAAGAACTCAACCTAATAACTCCTGCTGCTGCACCTGTAGCAGTCGGCTGCCACGGACAGTGATTGATGCATTTATCTGTACCCAGAACGGAACAGAAGACCCATTCACTGCAGAAACCCATTTAATAGAAGCACCCGTGCAGTGGCTGTAAGAGAATGCAGTGTGAATTCAGAAAAGGCACTTTTCCATAGATATGCAGGAACCGTGTTATACCTAAACTGTACTGTGGAGGCACAGAACTTTTCCAGTGTATCTCAGTCCGGTAACTGGGTTTCTGACTCAGTTCTCTTACCATAGTTTATGGCTGGTCATAAACAGCATTCATGGAGTCGAACCAGCAGAAAAAAATTCTGTCAGAGCTGCTTTTGATATTGTAGTATTTTACTACTTATAGTCTTGTTAGAGTTTTTAAATTTGTTTCTCTGTTTTCTTTAGCTATGCGATGAAAATCCAGCAAACCTCTTAGCGACACCTTCATGTCTCACAGCATTAAAGATTCATTTGTTATTGGCATAGAAAACTCCCATTGAAATGTATCTCCGGGTCAAACAGACAGTCCTGCTTGTACTTTGCAGACTTCCCATTCCTTAGTCTGTCTCTCCATTTTTGTTTTCTTTGTGCAGACAGTAAAAAAGCAAGGGCCTCTCTCCATGTTGTGATGACATTTCGACCAATCAGAAAGCAGTGATGCAGTCAGCTCTGCCGCAGCCCATTTTCGACCCCGCCGTTGAGCAGGACCATGGATACGGCTCGGGCTGGGTCACTTTATTTATAATGAAAAAACAGTGTGTTCATGGTACAGCGTGGTGCCAGTGGAAAGTGAACCCAAGTGAAGCCAGTGAGCACTTGCTGAATTCAGTCAGCGAATGCAACACACTCTCGAAGAACACTTTCACACAGGCAAACCTGTAAATGTCCAAAAAATCTGTCCAAAAAATCATTACCAAAATAGTGCCATAGAGAGTATTTATTACAGGCTCCACCTGATCCCACATGGATCCCAGATCTGTCTTCTTATTTGCTGGTTATCTACGATACAGTTCCATATGGTAGATATAGAAAGCCTGAAAACAATTCTCTAATGTTACCGAAACATAAGTCATGAGGAGGACTGGTGCAGCACAGTCATGTGGTTTAAACCCCTGTCGAGTCACACACAGCGCAGTCCCTTTTCACTGGCAGCGATCTGTGCTTGAAGACTGTGAGAAGGCCACAGCGAATGTTTTCTCAGCCAGAAAGCCCACAGCAACTGGGAGAAAAGCAACACATATTTTTAAAAAAGGCCTCTTTATGCTATTATAGTCCCACTGTCCTCTAAGATACAGAGTCAGGAACGAGATGATGAAAAAACCCAAAAGGCATGGGGTAATGCAGTCAGACAGTAAAAGCTGAATATACAGTACTGTGCCAAAGTCTTGAGCCATCCCTCATTTCTTCACATGTTTTCCCCAAAGAGCCAGAGGTTCCTGTATTTTTAATCTTGAGAAACAGTTCTCCAGGCTTCCTGAAGGACATTCAAACCTGATCAGTTTCAGAAAAATGTTTTTGTTTAAGACACACAGTGACCTACAAAGCAATCGTTCAAGAATAACAAAACCATCTAACTTTAGGCCTGAACCAGAAATCATCATAACAGATTACGTTAACAACAGTGTCATTACTGTGACCAGTGAGAACATCATGACATCATGATATTACAGTGTTGATGTCATGACCTTCAATTGGCTTACGGCATTGATTGTTATGAAATTAAACATTATAGCACTTTACTGGTCATGATACTGTTATGTTAACGGATATAATCTGTAACAACATCTCATGACAGCATATTACACGATCCATGACATATTTATAGCGTGTTTATGTCAGTGGTATGTAGCAGGGTTCATGTAAATCCTGGTTTTGGCACATAATGTAAACATCAACCAGACTTAAGAGGGCAAAAAATCTTATTACCAAATAAACCAAAACACAAAAATGAGGTTAAAATAAATTACATTCAGAATCCCATTTTTAGTATTAGATATGTCAGATGTGTTTAAATTCAAAGTAAGACCGTATCTAGATTTTATATATGAATATCAATATGCGCCAAAACCAGGATTTGATATATATTCAGCTTTTTCAAAGCATTGGAATGTTACACATTTGACTCCTCCTTTTGCGAAGCTGCGGTTGCTCCTCAACTGCAGCCCCCGCAAGTATAAAAAACATTTGGCCCACCCACAAATTTGACCCCGTCCAGCTATATGAATATGATATGTGATGCTAAATGAAATCCAACATGCCAGCCCCCAAAGCGACCGCCTAGAAAAAGAATCAAAGCCAAAAAATGCTCTTCACTGTGAATGCACCCACTGAATCTGGAGTGAAGGAAAAAAGAAACACCTTCAAATTCAATATAACATGATTTTTTTGAAAAACAACATTCTCCCATGAGCCACATTACTGGAGGGAAAACTAATTCAATTAAATGATCCTAATTAGATTTTCTCTGAGTCCCCACTCATCTGCGCAATACCGGCGCAATTTTCCTAGCTCCTGGATTGGCTGGAAGAGACGAGTTTCGGAGAAGTTTCGTCTCCATTCCCTACAGAGAGACCAGTGACTCATCCGAGGAGACACCACTCCAGAGACTAAAACACACACACACACACACACACACACACACACACACACACACACACACACACACACACACACACACACACACAACTGACAGGACCACAAGCAAGTCCTTTAAAAACCACTAAGGCAGCCTCCAGTGAGCGGCCGCTGGGCCGGCTTGGCCTGATGCTGGTCTGCTGCGCTCTCTCACACACACACACAGCTGAGGCAGGGAGAGGGTGCCAGTAGCGCTGCGGTGGGAAGCGGCTGGGCTCCGAGTTCACAGGCTGTTTTTGTTATTGCACACCGCCGTGACACGGCACGTAAAGGTCACTCCGGAGTGTTTGTACGGGCAGAAAGAGGCGGAAAAAGCCCCTCCCCCCCACCGGTTACACCACAGTGTGAGCAAGTTCGATGAGCTCAGCACTAAACAGACAGATGATTCATATCTGCAGGCCGGTGAGGAGCTAGAGGCAGCGTTGCATGAATAACCAGCCGAGTAGTCTCGGGTTAGAACTGGAGGAAAACATTTCATGCATATTCAGAGTGTTCAGAGTTTTCTGGGGACTGTTTTTTCTCACAGCAGAAAGGCCGCCTCCGACCGGCGCGTCCTACAAAGAATCTCTTTGAATTTCTGTTTATACTCAAGGCAGTGAAGCAGCATTCCAAGAAATCCCACAACTGTTGCTTAGGAGAAGCACGGGTACACAAAATCAGCTGTTACAGCTCATTTCACCTCAACAATTTTTGACGTATGGACTCTTTCCTCCTCATCTCTTTCCTGGAAGTTTGTTTAAGTCTAGGTCTTTCTTTCTGGGACAGCTCCATTGCTGGTCAGCGGTCAGAGCCGCATGGCCTCTCTCCTGCCAGCAGAGGTCACACACATGGCTGATATTATTGCATTACTGACTGGCACATCATCTCGCACTCAGTCGAGTTTCTCCATCATCATTCATCAGAGTGTGTTTCTTAATCCTAAAGACATTTTATTGATCTAAAGGGGGAAAAGATCCCACCAACGAGGCCTCTGTGGATCTTCAAGCCTGTTGCAGGAGGAAAAACCCCACTCCTCAGCCAGATTTCCGACAGAATTCTCAATGAATGACAGCAGCAATGAACATGTGCACAAGTGACCATCATGATATCAGCACTTTCCCCAAGCTTCATTTTCCTAGCCACACAAAAACACTGAAAGCCTCTCAAAATGTTTCATTCTTCAGAAACACCATTTTCACATTAAGTCAAGTCAGCTCAGGTCAGTTTAACGGCCTTTCAACAATCTACAGTCCACAGATATATCAAACAAGGTTGCTCCAGGCCCATGGAGCAGCACAAAGAACGAAGACTGGAACAACACAAGACTATGTAATTACAGGCAAGACAGGACTTCCCAGAGTGCAAAAAGAGGAGAGTGCAACACAATGATAATATTATCGGACAGCGTTCAGTGCAGCTGATACACAGTAACTACTAGAGTTAATGAAAACTGTGTTATGACAGATTGTATTTTACAGGGACCGAGGTGGATAGCTATACATAATCGCACACAATAGCCATCAGTAGCAGCATCATGATTAAAAAGGCAAAGCGTATAATAAAGGGTATTTATAGTGAGTTTGCAACAATAAAACAGTAAAAAGTGACTCTACCAACAGCGAAAATGAAGCGAAGTTATTCTTCCTCAGGTTCTCCACGCAGGGGACAGAAACCTAAGCTCTGGATAAACATCTCTGCAGTCTGGGCCAGTACCAGCATACTTGTAGTACATTTTAGGTGAAGACATGGAAAGAGAGATAGAGGTGTTTCTGTCCATTAACATAATAACAGCAGTTCACTTTGGGACATTTTTAGTGTCCAAAGTTTACTTCTTTACTTCAGAACTGTAGTTACAAGACTATGATCGCTAACAAACACTAGCACTCAACAGACCATGTCATTTTCATAAAAATACAACACAGAAGCGTTTCTCAACCTGATCACACCACGTCCAGCTCTTCAGTAAGATGGAGCACATTTCAGACAACAACAACAAATCAACAACAACGAATGGTGTTGTATTTGTACAGAAACGTTTTGGGCAATTTGAGTGACTGTTTCCCTCTAGTGTTTATTAGCAACATTAGACTCACATTTTCCCCCCCAAACCTTTGAGTTAACGGCAAGAAAATTATGACCAGCTTGGCGGAACCAGCCTCTGAAGAAGTCTTGATGCCATCGTAGACTTCCCAATCTCCATGTTTTCCGTCTTCTAAAATGTTAAAAAGAGCCTAAATAAAGCTGTAAATAATCCCATCATGAGTAGAAGTGTCCGAACATTTGACTGGGACTGTATGAATCCGACTCCAGCCACGTGCCAAAACCTCAAAGAGGCAGACAGCTTGGATGGTGGTGCTGTGCAAGTGTGTGTATGTGTGTGTGTATGTGTGTGTGATGACTGAAGTGGTCCGTAGGGTTTGTAACAGTGTGTCATGGAGCGGTCACTTATGGACTTGTCATTCCTTTCCCATCAGTAGAGGACTATTACCAGCACACTGTTCAGAAACTATAGAGCGCTCTTACACTAAAATAAACCCTCAAACAAAACATTTATTGTGCTTTTGTTTGATGTTTTGAGGGTTTCGTTTGCGTTGGCTCAAACCTGTGGTTTCGCCTTTGACTCAAAATTTCTCCATCAGCCTTTGGTTTGTGCCCAGTCCTGGGTGGCCATGGACATGGATACACAACAGTGACAGAGCTTTTTATCCTGTATAAGAGAGCTGTTTAAAGAAACATACCAGGATGACCCAAAATTACTCCACCCCCCCCACTTATGATTACTATTTATCCAGTGAGGATTCTGAGTACACAGATGATGCACATTGTTATTGGAAGTGACCCATCAATGCTCCACCCACAAATGTGTTATTTTGTAGTAACGGTCACCAGGTTAGACAAGCTTTACAGAAAACTCCCTTTATCACTGATATGCTGCTGTATGTGTAAGAATGGTAATCAATAGTTTGTTGACTTTCTAAGTGAAAAGCAATTAAAACAACCATATTTCTGTATTTACAATTTAATTTAAAAGTATTGTTTACTGAAATAAACACACTGGAAATCCCACTTTAACTGAAATCAAATTCTGCAAAAATTCTGTAGCCAACCAGCAGCTGGTTCTTGATTTTAAATCTTGTTCCTTTTCCATAAAGAATGCTTCTAGTTCTGAAATATTCATATGTTGTCTTGTATGCACATTTACATTTACGGCATTTATCAGACGCTTTTTTATCCAAAGCGACTTCCACTCTCTAACTACAGGGGACAGTCTCCCTGGAGCAACTTGGGGTTAAGGGTCTTGCTCAGGGACCCAGTGGTGGTGCTGGAGGTAGGATTCGAACCTGTGACCTTTTGGTTTGGAGGCAAGTATCCTACCACTAGGCCGCCACCACCCACACCACCCACACCACCCACCACCCACCACCCACAGCATGGTTAAAAGTAAAGTAGCCCATTATATTCACACATGAACACACCACATCCCAGCACACTGTGTGAAATTCTTTCTCTGCATTTAACCCATTCACCAAGTGAAGCAGGGTGCTGCCACCATGGAGGGACGCCTGGGGAGCAATGTGTGAGGACGGTAACTTGCTCAAGGGAACCTCAGCAAGGTACCAAACCACCAAGCCACTAGCTCCCCCGAAGTGTGTTGGAGGATGCGGGCAAGATCTAATCACAAATTCTGAACGATCAAAATCGCATCTTTTCAATATTTTGGAAACAGCAAAGAATATTTCAAAACCTTAATCCTGATCCAACGAGAAGACGAGCCTGGGTTGTGCTTCTACAGAACCCAATCTGAGAAAGAACATTTAGAAAGATTCATGTTAATGGATATGAATTGCTTTGAACAGAAATTCAACAGGCCTGGTTGTATGTGTGTCCAGAGGTACACTAGGTTCTATGGAGAGTCCAGAAGTGTCTAGTATTGGCCAACAAGTTCTATGGAGTATCGACTGTTGGCTGCCAAGTCCTATGCAGTATCCAGAGTTGGCTAGCTGGTTATATACAGTGGCCAGAAGTGTCCAATGTTAGCCCTCAGGTTCTGTGAAGTGTTTAGTGTTGACCACCAGGTTCTATACAGTATTCAGAGTTGCCCTCCGGACTGTCCCGTGATGGCCAAAATGTTCTCTGGAATGTTTAGTGTTGGCCAAAATGTTCTCTGGAATGTTTAGTGTTGGCCAAAATATTCTCTGGAATGTTTAGTGTTGGCCAAAATGTTCTCTGGAATGTTTAGTGTTGGCCTAAAGATGTTATCAAGTCTCCAGTATTGGCCTTCAATTTCAAAGGAGTGTCCAGTGTTGGCTGCAGTTCTGTGGAGTGTCCAGTGTTGGCTGCAGTTCTGTGGAGTGTCCAGTGTTGGCTGCTAGGTTCTGTGGAGTGTCCAGTGTTGGCTGCTAGGT
>JBBJLR010123386.1:0-18804 GCA_037577145.1 Brachypetersius gabonensis | reverse complement strand
GTCAATATCATGGAGACAAGTCTTGGATTTTGTTATTTCTTCTCTTATTACCTGTCTCACTTTTCGTGTAAAAACGTAAATAGGCTTTTCAAGGACTTGTGCTAATATTTAGAGAGTGACATGACCGCTGCCCTCTACACATCAGACTGGGGTTTAGTTCCACATCCAGGTAAGCCCACGATACATCAGTAAGAGTAAGGATAAGACGTCTAACAGTACATTTGTTTGCCCCTTAAACATAATTCTTTTGGGCAGGTAGTAAATCAGTTGTCTGTTGCTCCAGGGAAAAAAAATACTCATTGTCTAGTTATGCATGCTGTCCAACAGGTGGCAGCACCAACAATAATGCACATGCCATGAAAGATTGTGTGGAGTCTGCTCAAAGATACATACAAATACTGCTCTTGGTTATAAAACATGTGATTACCTCACTTTTTCTCTCTAACCTGGGCAGAAGCTGTAAGCCACAAGCTCATTTTCTGCGCTGTGTGGACAAGGAACAAACCCAAATAAACTCACTAACAGGCCTAATTTTCATTAAGTTAAGATTTGACATGTGATTAAAAGGCATCAACAAAGTCAAGCTTGCAACTCTAAATTCAGATTGATGTGTGCAGTGACAGATCTTTATTTTTGCATGCAATCTCTCCTTTTACTAACATCATTGTAATATATCAGCACTTTTGAGGTTAATTAAAATGTAATACTTATAAAGTTAAACACGACATTAGATTCATCATTATAGATCATTATACAAATTTAACTTTGCTTCTAGTAAAGACTAGATTAAACACTCAGCTAATCTCATTAACAAACAGTGTAGTTCACCACCGTGCCACGTTGAGAAATCAACGCCATATTGCCTTTCTTCTCTAGGAACCAAAGGATCTGATTCCACAAATTTGGAATACCCACAAGCAGCATCTTTACTATTTAAACTCCTGTCCCTTGTACGTAAGCCACGCGCACACACACTCTCTCTTCCTCACCTGCGTCGTACACACACACACACACACACACACACACACACACACACACACACACACACACACACACACACACATTCATACACACACACACACACATGCATGCTTGCACAGAGCATGCTCGCCCAGTCCCTCATTCACTCACGCATTCACTTAAAACTGTACAAACTGTACATGTACTCATATTTGTTTGATTATTTGTGTTTTAGAATAGTTTGGCTTAATACATGTTTCATTTTGCCTTGATTTTATTCGAATATTGGTTACCGAAAATATCTACATCAGAAGATAAACTTCAGAACTAAAATTTACTTTAATTATATGAAATTGGAGAATAATATTCAGAATATTTGATATATTTAGGAGACTGATACACTAATGAGAGTGATTTATTTAATTACTGAGGCCTGGTGGCATGAGTATGTAATTCCTCCAATGCTGATGCCATTATGAGCACACAGGACCTGCAATGAATAAAATTATAAATACACCTGAACACTCGATATATGTAAAAAGGAATACACAAGGAGTACACAAAAACAGTAAAATAATAGTTTATTTATTTACTCATTCATATGTTTATTTTGTTAATAAATTTTTTTGTACTTGTTTTATTTGTTTATTTTCTATGATTGATTACACTATTTGTTTATTTTCATATTTATGTGTTTCCCTGATCATTAATCTTAGTGTGTATTTTTTCCCTACTTATGTCTGGTTTTCCTTGTCCTTACAGTAATGGGAGGGTGGGTTAATCAATTAGGACAGTGTCTTATTATTCCCATCGGTTAATCAAAATCAGACTCCTTTTTTTTTAATCATACATTTCTCTGTTGTTAAAATATGGTTAATTTCACCTTTAATTTTTATTGCCCCTCTCCCCAAAAATATCTTTCTTTCTCAATCTTTTTGTCATATCCTGCTCGACTCGCTAACAGAACTCTATTCACAATGGTAACATTGGGATAGTGACCAGTCGTGAAAAGCACCTTTTTCAGCTTGGAAGAGCAAGCTAACACTGAGTTGTTACATCAGTTCACAGATGCCTGCCCTGGCTAGCCTAGTGATGGGAAGAGTGCTGGGCTAATTATCCTCTCTTGGACTTCTGGCCATGGATGGTTGTGGCATCACTTGGAAATCTTCAAATTATTTTTTTAAAGCACCCCAGCCTTTCTATGTCGTGAATAGCTGACAGTTTTCAGTATTTTATCCTCTGTTCATACATTTGATGCCTATCTGTATACTGTTTTATCGTTCTGTCTAATTAGCAGCATGTGTACTTATTAGTGTACACCAAATGTGTTGGTGTAATTTGTTATATATTCTGCACTCATTTCACGATGTCAGGAATCTGCACTTTATATAGTGATGTGATAATGTGCTGCTGTTGTGTGTTGCAACATGGGTCCATGGAATTTCATTCTAGTGTGTTAAAGTTATACTAAGGATAATTAAACCACTTCACATGACTTGACTTGATTTGTATGGGTTTCTGCTAGCACCTATGAGAGATTTGTAACATCATGTTATCACAGTGATTTGTTTTCTCAAAGAAAACTAATACATGTACTAGCTAGGTATTGTAAAATGGTTTGTTCCTGCACTATATATTGTCCCACTGCTAGAATCGGCAGAATGTTCAAGTTCACTTTATTCTTTGTTGCCAAGGGGCAAATTGTTTGCAGTGGGAGTATACCACAGTAAAAACAAGAAACAAAACATACAACACAGACCACCAACAAACCACAAGAAGAAAGAAATAAAAGAAAGGTATAAGGATACCACATTTCCAGGTCATTTGGCAGAGTGTAGCAGTGAATTTGAGAACACTTAAAAATGTGAGAATGCACGAGGTGTTGAAGTGAAGTATGTTGAGGTTAATGGGCAGAACACTGAAAGAGAGGGATTCGTTTGTTTTTTATATATAATTGGTATAATTGTGTGTGTGTGTGTGTGTGTGTGTGTGTGTGTGTGTGTGTGCACATCAGGTCAGGAACCTGTGCTATATGGTCACAAGGAGAGAAAAGATGAAGCAAAACTTGTGCAGCCTTCAAGAGAAGATCTTTGACTTGGAGATTCAGCTGCTAGAGGAGGACTTGGCCGAAGGTACACATTCACCTTCCTGTCAAACAGGCTGTCATGTTTCTGTGGTTTTCCACATATATCTGTATGTAATTATAGGCAGGGCATTCTCAGCAAGCAGTTTTGTTTGTATTACATGCACTGAAACAGCCTTAACTCTGAATATTATTGGAAGAATCCATAAGTCTGTTAGCTCTCTGCTAATTGCTGGTTGCCATTCTGGTTGTACTTTCTATGTGAATGCAAACATACAACTGTATGTGTAGTCACTTCTGATGTTGCACACTCAACACAGTTACAAATTACAGGACTGAATTGGTATTTTACACAGTGATCCATTAAAAACATTGTGTTTGTCAGACCTGAGTTTGTATAATTAATCATTCCTATGATGTGGTGGGTTCAGACTCCAACCCATCTAACTTTAGCCCTTCAGAGTAATGAAAATTGCTAATCTTTAGAGGCAAGAACAACTAAGCTGTCTTCAGTGCAATGTCTAGCTTCACCTCTGACTAGAACAGTGTAAAACTCACTGTTCTCTCAGTTGTTTCCTTACTACCCTGCAACTGTTTATCATTCAAAGGCAGTTATTGTAGCCATTTTTCATGAACCACATTCAACATTTCTCGATCGATCGATCTATCTAATCTATCTGTCTGTCTGTTTATATTTCTATCTATCTCTCTCTCTCTGTATTTATATATACATATATATATATATATATATATGTGTGTGCGTGCGTGCATGTGTATGTAATATAATATATAATGCTGCAGATATGGCCTGTTATGAACCCTGTGTGAACAAATGTCTTTGCATATGTTATATGATTATATGACTAATCCAAAAATTATTTTCTTACTGTTCTTTCATAGGTGTTCATTATTGAATTTATGTCTATAGACTCCACAGCATTTGGCAATGTTTGTTAGGAAACCCCAGAAAGTTCGCTTTCCACACACTCTGATTTATTTAGCTTGTCAGTTATGTTTCTGGACATTTCTGAGGTAACTGCAAGCATTAAAAGGTTGTTGTTTGATGCAGAATGTTTGGCTGGTCTACGCTGGCCCTATACCATCAACAGCAACAAAGAATTAAGCCAGTTTACTGAGCTGTAACAGTCTGTTCTTTAAACTCTTCTTTAAACTCTTGTATTCCTAGCCAAATTCCTTTTTGCATCCATGACCTGGAGTGACTTTTGGCATTTTGTTCTTTGTAGAAAAAAAGATCAAACTTGACAAGGGGCATCAAAATGGCGTAAAGGAAAAAGTAAAAGAGCGGAAAAAGAGCATCTCGGAGAAGAAAGAGCAATGGAAACCAGAGAACAACTCTCCTCTCAAACAACTGGGTATGAAAAGCTATTAATTCACCAAATTCATCCCGCAATGCAGTTCTGTCACTTTCTCAGTGATGTCAAAGTATGTGGTGGCTGATCCCAGAAAACCCCTCTACAAAACAAGTATCACTTTTTTGTAGTTGAGGGGTGGAGGGGCTCAGTGGGTAGGATACTTGCCTCCAGATCAAGAGGTCATGGGTTCGAATCCTACCTCCAGCATACCACCACTGGGTTCCTGAGCAAAACCCTTAACCCCAAGTTGCTCCAGGGAGACTGTCCCCTGTAGTTAGAGAATGGAAGTCGCTTTGGATAAAAGCGTCTGATAAATGCCGTAAATGTAAATGTAGTTGTTTACATGTATGAAACCACAGCAGGCTCATAGATTCTAGTTGTTTAGTGATGTTAAGGTGTCCTTAGAGCAAGGGTAGGCAACTCCAGTCCTGAAGGCCGGTGGTCCAGCACATTTTGGCGATTTCTCTGCTCAGAAACTCTTTGTTCTCCTCGCCAGTTAATTGCCAGGTTTAATTAATGTGTTGGAGAACCATCAAACTGTGCTTGACACCGGCCCTCCTGTTTAGGGGGTGTCTGTGAGACATCTGTTGGGCCATTTTGAATCTTTCTCTCTGTCTCTGATACTTCTTCATGAGAGACCATGTATAAACGTGTATCACTGTTGTGGTTTAATTAAAAGTAATCAGCCTGTAAATGAGGTTGCACGTTCAGACGTCCTTAACCATAAATGGCTAGGTAAGAGCCAGCAAGTTAGCGTCCCCTTGGTGGTTCAGTGGTAGAGTACTGTGCACATCATGCTGAGAATCAGAGGAGCACTGGTTTAACATCAACCAAGCAATCACACATTACATTTTCTTGCAGAAATACACTTGTTCATATTCTGTTCTAGGGTCAACTAAAGCCACTAGACAAGCATGAAGTAGTGCAAACCCTCCACATCCATTAATTGCTTTCTCTTATTGTCGTATATCTGTTATTGAAGACTGTAGTTTGCACATATTTTAATATTATAATAATAATAATGCATCAAACTGTCAAATATCATAGAATGAATGTTTAGTAGATTGGATAGGAACATATCTCTAAACTGAGCTCATGCAAAAACAATGCTGTATTCTGCTGTTTTTCATGAATTTATTTGAAAAGTTGCATTTTGGGGTGAAATCTTTTGTTTCAAAATTCTTGTGTTTCTCTCAGGTTTCTCCACATCATTCCCACTGGATGGCTCACTGTTTGACAGCTGGTTAGCACAGTCTGTTCAGATCACAGCGGACAATGTGTTGAGCAAGTGGGCGATGGCTGGAGAGCCACGTGACCCCTCTGCAAGTCTTCTGTCTGACCAGCTACTGCAAGGCGAGGAGAGTTTGCTCAACCTGATGATGGATCATTCTATGAAGTCCACCTGGAAAACCCCTCAACTGGGTCGCAAAACTCGGGGCAAATCTCGAGGAAGAAGTCACAAACTAAACGCCTCTGGCACGGGAGTGAGTGCGTGCTCTACACCCAAAGGCAAAAGTTCTGTTGAAATTTGGGGAACCCATGGCACCAGACGGGGCGAAAGACAGCACTCTTTAAAGACGCTGCACCACCATCACCACCACTACTACCTTAATCACGCCCAAACGAGTACCACTGATGGCAAAGAGGATTTGATCCAGCCCCCCATATCCAAAATGGATTCCTGTCACATTTCTGAGAAAAATGAGCTTTGGGAGAGCATTGGTGACGCAGGAGTATCCTCTCCCTGCTCTGCACCTGGAAGCCCAACCGCTCCAGAGATGGAGAGCCGCAGGAGCTCGCAAGTGGCCTTACGAGTTCGGCTCCCGAGGCAAGGGAAGTCCCGCTTTAAAAGCGGGGGCTTGGAGATTACAGGCTCTGTGCAGGGCAGCAGTGGTGAGAAAGAGACCTTGCTACTCGACTCAGAGACTGACAGTTACTTCTCAAATGCCGAACAGAGTGACTTGCGTCGCACTAGCCGAAAGTTGCACCTGACCCCGATTCATACTGGGAAGGAGGATGTACTGAGGCAAAGCATTTTGGCCTCATAAATTTGTAAATCAAAGACAGAGATGAGGAATAT
Source organism: Brachypetersius gabonensis (assembly GCA_037577145.1). NCBI lineage: Eukaryota > Metazoa > Chordata > Actinopteri > Characiformes > Alestidae > Brachypetersius > Brachypetersius gabonensis. The sequence continues at coordinate 12,308 of JBBJLR010123386.1, read as the reverse complement.
TTGAGATTGCTGAGATTGTCCCTGATACCATGATCCCATTGCTTTCTCTCTTGTCTGGTGACAAAAAGCAGATTTAATCTGTGAATTTCTATGACCACAGCTCTGTAACACCCAGTTTTTTTGCAAAGAATTCTTATGTCACTCTAGATGGTTCTGTGTTGTCTTCAGTTGGCTAAGCGGAATCTAGTTAGACCAAATTGCAATAGACAGGAACAGTCCTCTTTTATATGTTATATTCACGTGGGAAGCGACTGGATTTGTTACACTGGTTTGAAAAGTAGGTGACAAGCAATCGTATACAGATGATATGGAAATTATGTTGTTTCAGATTTGTATTGCTCCTCTGTCCAAAAGATCTACCAAGTATTTCCAGTGGATGTGAAATTTGGTGTGAAAACCAGAACACAGATGAAAGTATCTTTAAATTCTTAAAAGCACAAAAGCACATTATAGTCTAGATCTATTACACCTACATGGTTTGTATTTCGAGAGAGTTCATGGCATGTCTGTGTGACAACAATGGACCAACCCCAACTGAGTTGCTACCTGTCCTTAAACTAGTCCAGCTGCCATGACTGACTCAAAAAGAGTAAGCAGATATCTTTATTATGAAGTGTGCCTTTTTTTGCTCTCCTGAACCAAGGTAATCAGCTATGTTTTAACTTATTTTTTTACAATCGAAATCAAAAGGATAAAGCTCTTTGCTGGCCCATGTGTTCAGTGAAACAAAGGTCAGAAGTTTAAGTCCAGTGCCTAGAAATGCAGCATTTGCCATTAATAAACGCACCAAACAACAAACGCACTTACTAGTAACATACCACTATTGGAGAAAAAATGCTGCCTGCTCACAACCCAAATTTTATTTGTTGACTCACAGTTAGCCTCAGCGAGTTCATGTTTTAATAGCTGTCCCCAGTTCCTTCATTTCACAAACCTTAGCAACACATGGTATTTGTCTCAGGGTTAAAGAGCAAGAGCTTAAACTAAATCAAGTTTAAAAAAAAAATGAATAATCCAAGTTTTTCTTGCATTTTGTCTGCACACTCAATCATAATCGTGACTACTAAGAGGTTTCTCTCTCCATAGGTTTTTTAAAGACTTTTTTTTTAATAATGCCAAAGAACAGTAAGTCAACACTGTACTGTGGGCATGTTAGGACCAGGTCATCCACTTGAAAAGGGCTGATTCGCCTTCTGTTTTTAAGGAGGCGCTATCACCTTAGCAATGACACCAGCCCTCTTATTAATCAAGTCTATATTTCTGACAAATCGAATAATCAGAAACATGATAGGCAGGATAACTGCTTTACATCATCTTACATACGTGTGCAACCAATCAGATGTGCTCCACCAAAAAAAAACCCAAATGCCATTGTTGAATCAAATCCTGACTGCTACAATCATAAATTTGGTAGGGTTGCCCAGCACTGCCATCGGTACCAGAGAAAACTGAGATGGCCACAGGAAAAACCCTGTGTTAGTAAGCACGGTCTCTACATTTGTATGACTTTGAAAGTCATGTCTTAAATCATATGTTCACACTGAGATGAAACAGGTGGTAGTTAAAACTCGGCAGATTTTCTTTTTAATTTTAGTTGTTAATTAGAGGTGTCATATACACACACAGCTCGGTTTCCCAGGCATTTGCTGTTCACTGCTACTATGCTGTACCTTCACAGGCCAGGCTTCCATCTGTAGTGCAAGCATGCTGATGCAAGAAGAGCAACGTTTGTAAATTTCTCATTTTTGCTGCTTAATCTGTTAGGGCCATTTTTATGGGTGGTGTTCATGCAGCCTTAAATTTCTATCATGAATCTTAGAGCAGTACTCGTATGTATCACGGCATGCTTCCTTTCACAAAAAAAAGTCAAATAAAAGCATGTGTGCTCAAGATGATCATTTTAGTGCATAATTTGTGTGAAATTATATTGTAAGAGCTTATGCAAGGGCAAAAGCTTCACATGTAAGTTAAGTTGGTGTACAGCTAGGTTTTATCTGGTCTCTTAAATCTATAAGCAGAGTGACAAGTTATCTGAATTTCATCTGAGACAATAAAGACTTACTTGAGTTATATGACTGTTTGCAGTCATCAGATGGTGAAAAACACCACAAATCTTGTGTGTCTTTCCACCACCAAGTGTATATCCAACACCAGCGTATCTTAATCAAGGGTAATAATACAGGGGTGGGTTTCCTTTTTACAGAAGTAGCAGCCTTCCAATCTTCTAAGAAGCCTTTATATTAGATGCTGGAGCCTGGGAAAATGTGATTGCATTAGTTGGATCCGTTACTGATACTAGATTATTTGTTCGGGATCACAAACACACTTCCAGCTCATCCCAAAGGTATTAAACATAGCTCCATTACTCCACTGTTCCATAGCCCAATGTTGGTGGGTCATTCCCATGCCTGGTGACTTTAGGCTCATGTGTGGCTTATCCAGATCATCCCATTCTAGTGGAAATGCGTGTCTATGGAGATTATACTAGTGTGTGTACACCTGGATCCACAATAGGTCTTATTCATACTAAATAGAAATGTCTGGATATTTTTGGACTGATAACGTGTATAGACATACTTGTATGCAAAAGTGTGTGTACCCCTGTTCTAGCTGCATATATGATTTTCTAAAAATATGCATTTTGATGCATGGTTACTGTTATTTTGCTTAATATAACATATTTGGGGGGTGGGGGAAAGCATTACATAGAAAATAAATCATTGGTTTGCACAAGCCATGAGCAAAATTACAAAATCATAGTCTTCAAATTCCTCAGATCTCAATCTGATCTAGTAGCTTTTAAGCTCCAGGACGTTGCAAGCATTGCACTGCTTCTGCCAGCTTGCCTTCTTCATGTAGTGCATCTTGGTAGCGTCTCTTATTGTGCACACACCCACGATGTGAGATAGTGAATCACCATACAAGGTCACTTTGTTCCATGGTCCAGTTCTGGTGCTCAAGTGCTCATTGTAGGCACTTTCAATGATGGACACGAGCACACTGACCAATGCAGCCCTAATATGAAGAAAGCTGTGATGTTGACATGTTTCTATCCCAGCCTGAAATTTATTCTACTTAAGCTCTTTTGTTGGATCTGACCACATGGGTTTGCCTTCAGTATTTACATACATCAGTGAGCTTTGGGCATCACCAGTTTTCCCTCCTTATACCACTTGTAGAAGGTATTAATATATCAGGATCTGGACCATGGATCTGTAGAAGAAGGTTGCCAGGTCTGGTGAGGGTATGGACTGCCTGTGTGTCACTTACCTGGGGGGGAGATGGCACCAAGATGCACTGTGGGAAGAGGTGGGCGGAGGCAGCGATGTGATGTGATAATCAGGACAGTGTTCTGCTGGGAAACTTGGAGTCTTGGCATTCATGTGGATATTACTATAAAACATACCTACCTAAACATTGATGCAGACCAAGTACACCCTTTCATGGCTACAGTATTCCTTAAGGGCAATGTCCGGCTGTTCAGGAATAGATTGAGGAACATGGCAAAGAGTTGAAGTTGGTGACTTGGCCTCCAAATTCCGATCTCAATCCAATCAAGCATCTGTGGGCTGTGCTTGACAAACAAGTCAGGCACTTAACTCATAGGACCTACAGCATCTGCTGCTAACGTCTTGGTGCCATTTACCATAGCACACATTCAGAGGTCTTGTGAAGTCCATGTTTTATTGGGTCAGAGCTGTTGTAGATCCCACTTGTGCCATACTTGCGTTTTGTTGGCACAAGTGTGATCTACATTATATTGCTTTAATACTAGACAGGGGGTTTTAATGTTATGACTGACTGGTGTGTTTATAAATATGTGGAAATGAATGTGCTGCTGGTAAAAAGGGTATATTTTAGAACAGACTACTGGTAGGCCTATTCAACAATCATATCACCCATCCCTTTTGTAGTTTGTAAACATTATAATGTTTGTATAGCAGCATAATTTTGCTCCTCGTAATAGGGTTAACTTGCCTGTCTCCCGTTTTTACCTACTGTTCACAGCTTAATATAAAGCTTGCTTCCTGTTCCTAAAGAATAGGTTAATTGGAGAATAAAAGGCGAAAAGTTATTCAGGCTAGATTACATGGATGTGTTTGGTAGCAACAGCTGTTTTTTTTTTTATGCCAAAAATGGACACTAACACCCTTCAAAAAGCATCAGCTCCACATTCTTGCTCAACCTTATTATTTAAAATGCAGATCAGCAGTAAAATGATGACATTTTGAGAAAATAATTGTTGGAATTATGATTGATGAATTCTCAGTTCACACCCCCCTTCCTTGTGACCTATAGTGCAGCTTTCTATGATGTAGAAAAGATGAAAGGAGGGTCTGCACTTGTTTTTCAGACCACAAGGTTGCTCGTAAGAATGTTTCATCCTATGGATTAAGCACATTGGTTCAACATTCTTGACAAACAGCTTTTCTTAAGATTTTTTTTTTTACTTTTTTTTATGTTGTTTGAAGCTGGATTCATGCATAAATGGGCCAGTCACCTAGTATGTAATGCTTTTAGCGAATCAGGATCCTTTTCATCTCTGTTCTAATGTAGCATTCTACAGCATTAGACAACTGCCTTGTCCACTGTGTGAGTGCAGATCCTGAACTTTGTGTTAGCAAGCGCTGTGAATGCTTCTTCCTGCAGTTTTCTCTCTTGTCTCCCTAAAGGGAAGGGGGAAACATTGAGCATCTGTTTTGACATTACTCTTCTTGTAAATGCATCAACATTTCCATTGTCATGTAGGCCTACTGTTCTCAGTTTATATCAGCTCTGCATCAGTTTTAACATGAATGTTGCAGGAGTTTTCTTCTGTATACTTTATTTCAAAGAATGTTGTGCCATTTGTTAAAAAAACAGAGAAGAAATACTGAACAAATATTGAGGAGAAGAAAATAGAGCTATTTTAAATTATTTTGGGCTCTTTTGCTATATTTATTTTGTTGTATTATGAAATCATCTTTGTAGAAGGAAAAACAAATGTATTTTAATTAGTGCAGATGCTTATTTTCCATTTTGTAATTCTTCATGTAAGCAGTTTTTAAAGCAATATGATGTTCCATCGTATATCTCCATGTTATTTGTGTTGCATTACTGATGGCTGCATCCACCACGGCTTTTCTACCTGTCCCTCTCATTGCCCAACGCCCAGCTGTTGGTTGACAAATGCAGTCAATAAAGCTACACTTTCTGTGTACCCATGCTGGCTCTGTTTTATTCCTCTGAGACACACCCATCACCAGATTAATTTGAAGCCTTCTTTACTGACTGAATATATTTTTGATGTAAATACTTTGAATATGTATAATCATTTGTAGTATTCATAATATTAATGCATTTGTACAAAATCTAACACCAGTGTTAACTGATTTTAAAGCAAAATGTGGCTTTACCAAAAACTCGGGTTATGAAATTTGTGTGAATAGTTTTATTGCTAATTTATTTTATTGGTAATATACAATAGAAGAAGCCACTGACTATGTAGGTTCACATTGTAGTTCTACAAATACAGATCTACAATATTAGCCCCTTTTTCATAATTCATCGGTGGTCAGGATACCCAGACGACCAGTGAGCACTTATTATTAGGGTGGTGAATCAATCTCCACCTATTTTATGCACTTATGCAGATAACACCTACTTGGGGAATGCAACTGTAAAAATGGGCAATTTCAGGTATGTGTTGCCTTGAGGAGTCCATACTTCAGTGGGTCAGAGTGGTTTTGTGGACACAAGGGGATCCAACAAAATATTAGGCACGTGGTTGTAATGGTGCAGATCTAACATTCTTTTCAATTCTGGGTTTTTTTTTTAATCTGTAATGAATTAGCTTTGACAATCAGATCATTGTGGGTGAGGTTTGACTGGACAATATATCTATATCTATATATCTTCAAATATATCTATATATATCTGCGGAGTACTGACTTTGGACTTCCCCCTGCCACTGTTAGTTTCACATTAGTTTCTTCATCACTGATTACACTCGTCTGTTTCTTGTCACTGTTCTAAAATTGTAGAATGTTCACGATTATAAAACAGTGTGCAAATGCATGTAAGTTCTATACTAGAGTGGTATTTACGCAAATGTTTTTATAATAAATATTTATGTATTTAGTCAATTTAGTTTTGCAGCATTTTACATTTAATTCTGTCAATTTCTGTTACCTCCCTTACTGATTATTTAATGATTTTGTGTTTGTTACACTCATTTGTTTAATTTTGTTTGGTTTAGTCATTTTGTTAACCCACATTATAAGTGGTTTCGCAATAAAAAGTGTTATGCAGCTGTGTCTGTATTCTTTCCTGTAATTAGAAAGTCATAATGTGCCATTGCCGGAGCACTAAGAGGAACAATGGAATACAGAGTTTAATACTAGTGATATTAAACTGTACATTAAATAATTGACTAGAATTTCTAAGGCAGTACCAAGAGTTGTTTGGCTAAAAGTTGCAAAATTTAGCACTGATCTTTTTTTCATCAAGCACTTTGAGCACACCAGTGCCACCCAAATTTGGAAGTGTGTGTGAGCAAGAAACTTTTGTACTGTATCAGGCTGTTCAGGGCACCTTGTTATGTTAATTTCTGCCATGTTGGATTTAAAGTTAATGTTCACTTTTAAAGTTTTTGAAAGATGACAACACACACAAGTGATTTTTATGGCATGATACAATGCTAAAATGGTTGTTATTAATTTCAGGAGTTTTATTTTATGAAGAAAAGTTCAGATGTAAACAATATCTTGCTAAAACTTTGAAAATGTTCATCTGCTGTGCCATATGCCTACATATGTAGTCTTTTGCACACGTGGCTAACTTCATTGAGAACATCCTGCAAGAACTGTTTTCCCTTGTTAAATTCTGCAAGTTCAACTGCCAAACTCAACTGTTCATATTCTTCAAATTAAGCCTTTGACAATTTTCTGAGAGCAGAAACAGTCGAATTCAGCTGTTGAAACTCTAGCTCTCTACAAATTTCAGGCATTTTGTTGTTTAAGTATTTTACATGATTTCTAAGAGTATTTACGCTCACTGAGTTTGCAGCTGACAGATCAAGCTAGAACAAAAACCCAATGCCAGTGGCTGCTGAAAGCAAACCACCCAGGAAATGTTTTTGCCACTTCACACTCAGGTCTTCTTGAGTGACTAGGAATTCATCCAGTAACTCGAGAATATATGTGTTCCACTGCAACCAAAATGAGTAATTTGACATAAAATCTGTGTTCCCTGCTCCATGGTATTTGACTGAGGACATACTTTTGAAAGGCTACCCATGGGTCCAGATGCACATTCACTCTTTGGGTGTGAACACGGCAGTTGTTGAGGAATAACCCAGGATTGGAGGATGACACCAGTTAGAGATCCCCATTGCTCGTTCTGCTGGCATTATCCAGATGAATAGAAAGACTTCCAAAAGGTACATGGGAATGTCAAACTCTGTGATTTTAGTCTTAACAGCTTGTTCCAGGATAATGAGATTATCTGCTATATTTGCATATCTTTGCTGGTGATGAGGTGAATAGCCCCTGTGATCTGTGGATTCAAATACTAGGACTGCCAATAGAAACACTGAAGTAATCTTGACCAAGGTACTGCCCCCACACACTACTCCCTGATCATTGCATTGTTGGTTGACTACTGCTTTACCCAGTGGTTAAATGCAGAGGACATATTTCAAGATTAACTTCTGGCCACTGATATAATAGTGAAAATGCTGGCAGTGCCTCTTCACATTTAGAATATTTTAGATTGGTATTACTGAGTGACCTACAACCATATGCAACTGCATGCCTGTCTTGGTGTTACTTCTGAAACAAAGCTGCACTTAGGAAATGTTGTGAGAAGCTAACTTTCAAGTACAACTCATTATCCTTGTCAGGATTTACAAGACGGGGCTGAGCTGTTGTTTACACTTTTTGAAAGCAGTTTCTTAAGAGGTGTATCCTAGACAAAGCTCTGGTCCCTACGGAGAAGCTGTGTTAGGGCTAACAGATGTTGGCACTGTCCTTAATTAATTGCCTCAAGTAGTTAAAAAACACAGAAAACTGTTCAGTTCTGAGACGTTGATATCTTTGACTGCATGTATTCAAACTTGGTGCAGCACCACTGTCCCAGGTCGTAGTTTGTCACACTTTGATTCAGGTAAAGCTGAATTGTGATTTGATTTGTGATTCAACTCAAGCAATAGTCAGGTTGAACTCAAAGAAGAGCAAGGCAGGTTGGAAAAAAGCTTTTGGTTAGTGAGTCAAATGAGTCAAATGAAAATTCCAGCAGGTTTCACAAGAGAGCTCCTTGCCCCAACCCACAAGATATACAAGTGGTGGCAGGGAAGGGTTCTGGCCTAGTCATGTGATTGGTGGATCTTTGTTATCCTCGCTTGGATGTTTTTCATGATTTACATTTTCAAATGTAGAACATTTAGAGGGCGTGTCAGTGTTCTTGGATACACTTTCCAAAGCCTCTTTAAGGTGTAACAGGCAGTAGCCTAGTTTACGAGCTCCCGGCCAGCGGTGGCATTGTGGGTAGCCTTCCTATAATCCTATAAAAGAGGAAGACAGACTAGGTTGGGTAACAGCTGCAACCTCATGAACTGAATGCGGGATATGTTTGTGTCCTACACGCATGTAAGTATGTTTTGAATGTTTGTTTGTGTTATGCCCGCCGAGGCATTTATATTACACATGGATGTACCCCACATTTATGAATGCTTCCCTTGCTGTGTTTATGCAGGAGGGGTTTTTTTTTGTTCTTTGTATTGTTTTCTTTCTTCTCTGTTTCTTTCTTTCTCTTCGGTGTCCTGCCCTCTGTGTTTGCCTAGTATGGGCTGTGCTTGGCGCGTGGACACGGGATTGGGAGCAGATCTTCGGCGTGCACTGCATCGCTCTCCCACATGGAGAAGGAGACTGAGACAGGACTCTAATGCATTCTAGGACTGTGTGAACGTGGTATATGAGTGGAGGTGTTGGACATCACTGTAATAAATGTATATACACACTTAATGTATGCCCGATTCTCTGGTGGTCTATACCCTTACCTGTTAACTTCTATCCTGCTGTTCTCAAATAGAAGGTAGTTTGTTACAAAGGAACTGCACTTCTGATCTCAGATTAGCACTATTTTGTGCCTCTGAGCTCTAATTTCTGCCCTCATGATTGTTCCCTTTGGGCGGTCATGGGTTTAGTGGACTCTTGCTTCACTGTTGTTTTTATACTAGCATCCCTGAGTGGCACTGGTATGAGAGAGATTTGCTACAGGGGCTCCATGAGCCTACCTCTAGTGGCTCAGTGCAAGCACCTGAGGATTATACTCTTTCTTATTACCAGGGCAGACCACAGTTTCCCAAGACTTTCTCTTGCTGAGTAAATGCTCTTGCTTTTGGTTTCATAAAAATAATCTTCTACACAGTGGTGATATTTTGTAGGGTCAAAGTATTCAATGTCTACAGCCAGAGCATTGAGCTGTTTTAGGTTCGGCATATGCTATATTATGGCCATGTTCGTATTCTGAGGAAGAAGCATAATGATATGACCAGTGCACCTAGGGGCAGCAAAGAATATTCACCATAACGAGCATCAGACCAGCCTTCAGGCCTCTATGGAAAAATATTGTAAATCCTATTGTAATACCAGAAGGCGGAGGATGTGAATCTCAATATGCATCTGAATAAGCGTTGTCATGCGGCACACTGACAGTGAAGTTGCTACTTCATGACTACGTGTCCTCCAATTCAACTCCTGGTTCGTGTCTCCGGTACCGTGAGTACTCTGACTCTCCTGAGTCTCTTCATACACCTGTCTGTGTGCGTGTTCAGAATGCGAGTTCATCTTGGTGTGAACTCTAACTTCTTCAGGAGCGTTCTGAGAGTAACTGCGTGGCTTACCGGCTTCTTCGTGTCTCTCATGTTTAAGCTCTTCCACCACGCTACAAAGTGGGCAAAGTTTCACGGCTCATTCTGACTTCAATCGTGACAGAATGTCAGTGTCCTGGATCCTAGAGGAGAAGAAACAGCTGTGTGAGATGGTGACCCAGCAGATGAATGAAATTGTGGGGCTGAAACAGGAAATGGCGGCATCGCCCTTCCGGATAAATGGCATGGTAAGGATGGGAAGTGTGAGGTTTTTCTAACTAACCTGAATCTCCTGTTCGAGTTCCAGGTGCAGCGGTACCCCACCGACAGAAGTCGCATTGCCTGCTAACTTCCCTCCTTACCGGGCAGGCAGCGGAATAGGCTGCAGCGGTCATCGGTTCGGACAGCGAGACCACCCACTACTACGCAGAGTTCGCTAAACAGCTCAAGCTTGCATTCCAGCATCCTGAGAGTGAGGTGGTGGTTGATTCCCGACTCTACCAGCTTCGCCAGTGGGATCGTCCGGTGAGCCAATACACCGCCGATTTTCGCACTCTGGCAGTGTAAACAGCTTGGAGCGATGCGGCATTGCACACTGCCTTTTACGAAGGACTCTCCACCAAATTACAACATGAACTGGCAGCACGCAAGCTACCCGTGACACTGGAGGGGCTTATCCAAATGTGCCTGCATGTGGACCTTCGCCTCCCGAGCGTCCCAAAGCCCTGTTCGTAGACTCGTCCCGCAGAACCGACGTTCTAGGTCCCGATGGCCCCGGCTCACCGGACACCACCACCCGTCTCAGAGGCCCATTCCAGTGGAGCTGGGGAACCCATGTAGTTAGGGCACACCTCCCTGTCGGCGACGGAGAACGAGCGACGGTTCCGCAAAGGTCTCTGTGCCTATTGCGCCTCCCCTGACCACCATCGTGCTGTCTGCCCTCTCCGGCCGGGAAACGGGTCGACCGCTTGTGGGAGTTTTACATACTCAAAAACATTCTGAGGGCAGAACAAAAATGTATTGGTTCAGAGAAGTAACCAATCAAATCGTAGAGGGGATGGGTCTAAAGAAACAGAGGAGGCGGGACCAAGAAACTGAACATTAGCGGGAGTTTGAAAAAAATTGATCGGGCGGCAGTGTCAGTGAAGGGAAACTGACGAGAAAAAGGCAAATTTTGGAAGATTTTTCACTGCACTTACTCCAAAGGTAAGATTGTTTAACATTGATTTGGTTAAAAGGATTTACTTTGATAAACTAGTTTGAGGCAAAGAGCACGTTATTATTCTTTTGCTAAGAGCTGGTTAGCATTAGCCTAAAATGCCAACCATGAAAATGCTGATGTAATGATGATTGCATGTGATGCATGACTTATATTTTCATATTTTATAACCACTTATGCTGGCACACGTTACTTTTAAAACTCAGAGTAAGCTGTAAAAAGGGAGTTATTATATTTTTCATTTTGCCAGCAGCAATCACTTGAGGTCAGGTTTGGTATTTTAACTGGCTATTTTTCTACATTAATTTGATCTCTTATTAGTGATGTAGGGCTCTGAAGGTCTCAGGTAAGGAAGACTGTTGCAAGCAGTTAGTATTATCTAATAATGCTCATAGCAGGAGTGTTCTGCTATTATTATTGCTAGAGGTACTTAATGCAGTATAATGCTGCTGCCCTTAAGGCAGGAGTGTTGGGCTATGAGAACTATTATTGCTAGTGGCTAGTAGGGGTGGGCGATATACCAGTAGACACGACATACCGGTAGAAATTTGTCAACCGATAGAGATTTTGGTCTATCGCCTTAATCGCGGTTGAGATCTCATGACTGCACGTTGGGTACTGACTATCCGGACTATAAGGCGCACCTGAATATAAGCCGCACCAGCTAAATTTGGAGGAAAATACAGATTGTTCCATATATAAGCCACACCCGACTATAAGCCGTAGGTGTTTTAATGTTTAATTACCGTATATAAGAGTTCCAGCTACCACGGAGGAGATTGTCGGGACAGAAATGACTATATGGGAACGCAAAGCATTCCATTTATTAACATTTGAGAAACACAATAAATATTTCAATCAATCAATCAAAGTTTCACATCTTTGACATCTTTGAACAGCATTCATGCAGTGCACAAATAATACACACTGAAAACCATGCTAAAACTCAGTGCACTGAAAGAACCCGGATGGTGCACTGAAATCGGCCAGAAAATGTAGTGCGGAACGATGCACACTATGCGCACTAAACGGGCGCCATTTTGACCACGTAGCAAAGGGGGCGGGACTTTCAACGTGTTTTTGAGTTGGATAATGGCGGCAAACAGTAAAATACAAGCCAAATCGGAGGCAGCTGATTCATATAAATGTGAGTAACGTTAATAAAATTATTGTACTGATGTACACTGCGGTAAAACTGACAAATATTTTGGCGACTGGAGAATCGCGAGCAAATGTTAG
>JBBJLR010123379.1:0-18806 GCA_037577145.1 Brachypetersius gabonensis | reverse complement strand
ATACACACAAACTTGCTTTCTTGGACCAGGCTTGAAAGTGTGAAGTCCAGGTTAGACTGGGGGGGGGGGTACTGCTGCTGACTCCTGCTGAAGTTCACCTCCAGCTCCTTGGTCTTACTGATGTTCAGTTGAAGGCAGTTCTCCTAGCACCACAATGTCAGGTTCCCCACCTCCTCTCTTGTCGTTTTGTTGGAGATGAAGCCCAGCAGGACAGTGTCGTCTGTGAATTTGACGATCGAGTTGGAGCTGTGTCCGGCCACACAGTCATGTGTGTAGAGGGTGTAAAGTAGATGGCTGAGGACACATCCTTCAGGTGCTCCTGTATTGAGGATGATGATGTTGGAGACACAGCCACCAACTCTCACCACCTGTGGCCTGCCTGAGAGGAAGTTGAGCACCCAGATTGTTTAGACCCAGTTCCCTCAGAGAAGTTGATGGGGGACTATTGTATTGGAATCTAACCTATAGTCAATGAACATCAATCTCACATAGTTACCATGTTTCTTGTCCACATGCCTGAGGGTGGAGTGTAGAACATGGGAGATGGTGTCATCATAGATCTGGTTGGGCAGTAGACGACCAGAAGTGGGTCAGTGAAGCTGGAGATGGAGGATGTAATGTGGTCTTTGACGAGTCTCTCGAAAACCTTCATAACTACCGACGTAAGTGCAATCATTTAGGCACAAGGGCTTGCTGTTCTTTGTAACTGGGACAACGGTGAATCACTTGAAGCAAGTCGGGACGACAGCCTGAGCCAAAGACTTGTTGAAGATGGTGGTGAAGAATCTGGTTAGATGGTTGGCCCAGCAGTGCAGCAGGAACCTGGTGATGGCGTGCACATGCGGACGTGATGTTCTTACTTTTAAAATCCGTAATTGTGTGCAGTCCACTCCACATTCTGCATGCGTCACTCCGTTGGAAGTGCAACTCGACTCGCTCCCAGTATTGCCACATGGCTTTCTTTACTGCACATCAGAGCACAGTACGACGCCTCTTTGTAAGTGCTCATGTCGCCAGTGTTAGGTCCAGTGTTGTAAGCAGCGTTGTGGCCGTTCACTGCCTTTCGGATGCTTCTGTCAACCCATGGTTTCTGGTTAAAAAGCATTCACTGTTGCCATGGGAATAATGTCATCAGCAACTATGCTAACAAAGCTAATCACTACTTACGCAAACTCACTGATGCTGTCTGTGCATGACCGGAACATGCCCCAATCTATGCCATTGAGGGCGTCTTGAGTGAGTTCCGAGTGAATTCTAAGTGCCGTGGGGCCTTGCTAGGAGCCACATGTGATTGCTGGTCCCCCTCATTGCACAGGCGCCTCCTGAGAGATTGATGACCATTCAGCATGCTCCAAATACCTGTTTCCTTCAATAAACATGGTTTCACTGTAGCTGGCATTCTGGTCAGACAGCTCTAGAATTTAACTCACCTCTGTAATGTACATTTTTCTTGTAGTCCTTTTGTGACAAGAGAAGTTTGTAGGTTGATTCAAGTTTGAGATTATTGTTTGAAGACTCTTTCTTCTAAGGGTTTCTACTGTCAGAAATAAGCAACTGCCCATTGGCTTCTATTACACATGTGCTTTGACTCAATGGGTTTTCTATGCAGAGGAGCCGATCCCAATTGTTCTCCACAGCAAGAAACTACATGCTACAGATGCAGCAGATAGAGACGGTGGAATAATGGTGGAGCATTCTTTCAATATATCTTGCCTGGATATTGACAACATTCTAACCCACTGGAAATAACATCTGTCTCTGCTACTTGTTTCATATCAGCTTCTGTTCAGGTTCATTTGTCCCAAGATGAAATTTGGTAGAGTGTTACATTACGCTTTGCTGGTCCTAAAGCACAGAAAATCCGAAGGTGATTGATGATCAAGAGAAAATCTCTTTTGAGGCTCAGCATCTAGGTAGAATGTTTTATGGATAGGGACACTGATTGAAGCTGTCACATGGTAATTGTTTTGACGTCTTCTTTATAGAGGCTAGCTATGCTTGCATGTAAGGTCTGTGATTCTTATTGGTCTTTCTTTTAATTTATCTTTTGTGATGGAACACTATGTCCATTTACTCTGAAATAATCCTTTGTCAGTGATTGACTGGCTATTATGAGATATGTCCTACACAGCATAATATGCAGTGCTGAAATAATACTTACATCAATCATGTGAGAACAGCTGGACCCAAATTTAAAGGGAAATTCAAAAGTTTTTTTCTGCATTATTCAGTCATAGAGGTGATGTGAAATTGTGATGTGAAAAGGTCCATTGCTGAGAAACTAACCAACTTGGAGGTAAGAAACGGGTTATTCCAATTCAATCTACAGTCGGTTTGGGCTGAAGATACATTTCAGTGGGAGTTTTCTATGACACTAATAAAATGATATTTAACGCTGTGAAAAATGTGAAGGTATACAGTACAGGCCACCGCTAACAAGTTAGCTGGGTTCCGTATTTGTTGCATGGCTAAATAATGCAGAGAAAATCTATTTAAAAACTAATAAGCAAATAATAAAAGGCCACAATAACAAAAGCAGCTTTGACAGAAAAACCTTCAGCTGGTTCGACTCCGTGGGCGCCGCTTTGGAACAACGATCGGCCATAAACTGTGGGGAGAGAATTGCTATGGTGACACGTCAGAAACATCGCTACCGGGCTGGGATACATTGGAAAATCAAAGTGTGCTGCAGGTTCTACACCATCACAGTACAATTTAGGTACAGCACAATTCCTGTATATCTATGAAAAAGTGCGTTTACCTACATTAGCCTTGAAGGCGTAGTAACAAAACAGTCAGCTTTATTTAAAGGGATGAATAGATGTTTTCTTCTGACAGCTCTCCAGCAGGCCGGAAAAGGGAGAAGGCTTGGTGTCCTCTAAGGGTGGACTATGCCTTTCCCTGCCTCCCTCCCTTGACACTGAATCTGGTTAGTGTTCTGGTGTTGCGTGGGCTGTCACTGGTATGGCCTTGAATGTGTTTAGTCTACAGGCTTGGAATGATACAGTTTCAGGGTGTAAATAATTCTCTGCTATTTTAAAACAGTTTTTTTTCTAGGACTGACTAGTCATCTACTAATGATCAAATTTATAGCCTGTAAACACAAGAGGCATAATAAACCAGTGGCTTCTAGTGGTCAGGCACCCCTAAGCAATGGTCTGCCCACGCATTAACTCTGGACATGCCATGTCAAAACAAAGTGCCTAGATGCAGTGTTCGACCTTTATTTTTTTCAGGGCCACAGCTATGCACACAAAATAAAATACCTCAGACAGTGGGCAGAGGAAGCACTTAGCAAGATAAGCAAACAGCGCCAGCCAGCTTGAACGCTGCAAATGAAAAGGGCAAACAAAAGCTGGGCAATAGATGCATGATAAGCTGAGGACAGATGACTTCACCCAAGAAAGCTTGAGATCTGTTTATCTATTTATCAATTTATCTTTTCAGTTGCCCTTCACCGGCCCCCAATAAGCAACAGAGCAACTTGAGCTCATCTGAGGTAAACCAAAAAGGAAAGAACAACTCTTACTTTTGGTCTGCTTTCACTTTCTGTTAGTACATAATGTATGAATTTTAAACCATGTTAATGCATGCAGACAAATAACAGACTGGGAATGGGATTTTCTTAATGCAGTGTGGGAGCGTGAAATAGGCATGTTTTTGAGCGTATGGAAATGTGGAGCATAGTACTGACCCTTTTATGTGGGAGCTTGTGGGCTCTCGAGGCAAGCAGCCGATAATTAATCCTTATTATATGGTGGAGATATGAAAGAGATGAGAAATAAAGGGCAGGTACAGCTTGACGTTGAATGAAGATATTGTTCATGTCGTTCATGTAAAATAGAAAGTTTACAGTATATATATATATATATATATATGTATGTAATGTATGAGTAATGTAGTAATTAATACACACTTATGCAGGCAAAATACTCCAGTTACGAGGGGCTTTAATTTTTTTAAGAGAATAGGTCAACAGAAACTGTAGTGATCATGATTTTAACAGAAGAAAAGATATGTGAGCTGTACTGAAACTTATATAGCCCCTCGGAGTGAAATGTTCAGTTTTTCCTGCGTAAGTGTGTATTCATTACTACATTACTCATTCAAAGCACAGCTCATAATTATTTGCCTGTGAATTGATGTTCTTGACTTAGTATTCTTTATTCTTGGTTTAACTGCACAATTTGAACCAGGGCAGTACATTTTTGCGTACGTCTCAGCTATTTATTTAGACCTCCGCTGAAGCTCTCAAATGCACAGATGATGACTTATAAGCCATTGTGCTGTGTTGCTGTACAATATGTAAATATTCTGTTTGAGGTGTTTTAATTATTCTGGTGGTTGTTTTGCACTGCAGTAGTTCAGGGATGCCACTGGGATTCATCATAAGAATTGGTAATCCTTTATCCCTTAAAACGCAAGCAGCAGAGACTCGTGTCAGAAGGTAAATCATCACTTAAAGCAGAACAACTCCTTATATGGAAGATCCCATAGTTTGTGTTAATGCTCAAAGTGTCAGATGTCATAAAGATGTCACAAATGACCATGAAGAACAAAAATGCCTAGATGGAAAAACAAAAACAAAACAAATGGAAAAAACACAACATCTTGAACCCAGGATAACTTTCAGGATTGTTTTCTGGCCACAGGTGGGTGGTGAAAACCCACAAAGAGGTGCAATGAGTGAATGAGCAGCAAACAGCAATTGTGTAAAAGAGCAAACACCAGTTTTAGACTGTTTTACACCACTTTTATAAGTTGTAATCAGACTTTTACAAATACAGTAAACCCCCAGTTCTCAGGATTCAGTCACACATGGATTTCTTTTTGAGAACCGAACTCATAGTTTTATGCGGAAATCTCCAATAACAACGCGGCAATAAATATATTATTTCTGGATGTTTTCACATATGGGGACTCAGGGCAGGCTTCCCCGAAAATGGTTCACCTTGCCGCGGTGTCCCAATACTTTTGTTCAGCAAATTAAAAGGCGAATACGGGTTGACCTTTACATTTTTGAGTTTAAAATTAAATTAAAGTGTTCTGGGAGCATATTTGGGGCATAAATAGGAATTTTTATATGGTACACAAAACACAACACCGAGGTTTTTCACTCTATGCGGGTGCTCTTGGAATGTAACCTCCGTGAAAAGGGTACTGTACACTCTAGGAGAGCTAAGGGTTATAGGAAGCTGGTTCTCATTGTACAGATGAAGGCAAGAGATATGGCGGTAGATCACACCCAGCCATGCACAAAAGATACCATGAATTAAATAAAGGGTTAAAGAATGTTGTCTCATTTCCAAAAGCCTTCTGCACTGACCCAGTCCCTGTTCTTTCTGTAAAAGGTCTGGGGTTATCACCATCTGCTACTCCTGCTTTCTTTATTTCAAATGAACTCTTTCAATTATAAAACACATATTTAGTAATATTTAACAACACACCTTCCTTTGGCTAACAAACTTCTGCCAAAATAGTAGTACGCTGAACATATATTATGAATAATAATTCAGTACTTATTACAGTTAAATATTTCTCTACCGGTCAGATTGGGCCATTGATGGTTCTCCTGGCAGCTCAAAATGGAGACTGCAAAATGAACATTTTCTGAAACTCAACATTCTTACACAGATTTCTGTTCTTCTAAGATGTTCAGAACTGAATGCCTATTTTAGAAAATAAACTTTTATTTTATGTTTCATCTTTGCTTTCTTTACTTCTATAACATACATTTGCCCCATGTTTGGCACTAGAAGTATTATTATAGACTTTTTGTCTCAGTTCTGCAATATACAATTCCTTTACACTACAAAACTTGCAGCTTTTATTTTACCTGCTCAAAACGTTCACATACCAACAGTAAATGCAGGATATCCTATTACTTATTTTTTAAATAAATACCAGGATTTCAGCTTTTAACAGTACATGCAGTATTTTACGATGCATGAAACTGTCCTCCTTGGAAGTCTTTCGGTAAACAATTAACATTCGTTTTGTTTCCGTTTCATTTCAGCAGCTCGGGTCATAGGTGTTGACAGTGTTTTCTCAAGAGTAACATATGTAGTCTTGTACCACATGCTGAGAGCCCATAAGCAGGCCGTGTCAGTTTATCTAATACCCAGTGGGCATAGCCTGACAACTCTCTTTACGAGGCCTTTTCTGATCTGAAGGCGGCGTGTTCTGGAATCGACCCTTTACTGCCTGGTCTGTTGAAATACCATCTCTGCCTTTCTCCCAGCGGGAGGTTTCCCAGCATGTCAGAGCAAAAGGAATGCACTGTGTTGGCTATAAAATCCAAACCTCCTCTCAGCTACAGCCAAATCCAAAATGTCTTATCAGATGTGTGGGAGTGATAACGGGATAGCATTTTGCAGAATCTGGTTGGTCTGATACGATAACCCATGATCTGATATGCTATTTAGAAATTCAGCCATAATACAGAATTGTGAGGTTAGAAAAGAATCTTTTAAAATGCTCCTTTTCACCACTGTATATACAGTGATCCCCCACTTTTTGCGGGAGTTACGTTCAAGAGCACCTGTGTACAGTGAAAAACCGCGTTGTTGTGTTTTGTCAAAAAAATGCCTATTTTTAAAGTGTAAACCCTAAATATGCCCCCAAATATGCTCCCAGAACACTTCAATTTCATTTTAAAAGGTTTAATGCATTACTCATAAAGTAAATGTAAAGGTAAAGAAGTAATCAGAATCTGAAAACTTTATTGCTTAAAAAACGTTAGCATTAGCACCTAGCATTAGCACAGCGCGGCGAGCCAAAACAAAGAAAGAAACTTTGAAATAACTATCTTTACCCACATGTTTAGACAGGGCACAGCTTACTAATACTAAATAAACTGAGATAGCTATTGAAAATGGGGGGAGGGTGTCTTTTAAACACTAAAATATGAGGACAAGACACTTATTAATCATGCTACATGCTGCAGCTTCTTCTTCTTCTTCTTCTTCTTCTTCTTTTCAAATAACTTTTCAGTGTTTTGCTGCCACCACTGAACTGGTTGCAGTAATACAGTTAGGTTCTCAGAAAATCTGCATAAGACCGAGGGGTTACAGTATTGCATATTTAGCAAATGCTCTTATTCAGAAGCCCTTCATTTCTCCATATTTTGCTTCCAAAGAGCCAGCCTTTGCTGCATTTTTAATGTGGTCTTGAGGAACAGTTGTCCGGGCTTCCTGAAGGACTTTTGAAGATTTTCAGTCCTGTCCTGAACCAGTGAAGAAACAAGAGCAGATGATTCCAGATCAGGTGGTGGTCAGTATACTACTGGTGCTGAATGTTGAGTGGTTAGAAAACCTCTTGGCGTCTGATATCTTTAGGTACTTTACAGTCTGTCACAGTAAAACATGCTAAAGATAAGACAGCACCAACATGGTGATTCAGAATTCTATAGAAATAAGTGACGGCTCAGACTTTTCTTTTGTGTTGTTTTTCAACCATTTCTAGAAAGCTTTTGTGACTTTTTGACTGGAGGATTTAAGAAAATGCTTCACAGAAATTTCACATGAACATTTACAGACTGTGTTGAGGCACTGCATACTGGCATTTGAGCCAGCACTTTTTCCACTGTCCTTTAAGTACAAGAAATGGCATAAAAAATTATTGCCCATAAGAACTGAATGCAGCAGTAAAGATTAAATACTGGAAAATATTGGAGCATTTCTTTATCGCATCTATCCTGGTTCAAACAAATTCCAGAGCACTGGAAATAACAAAAGCTTCAAGTGACAACACACTGCAACGGTAAACAGTTTTAAACAGCTTTCTTTATAATACTGAGTTGATGACAGAAGCCTGTCCAGTGTAGAACCTATTGACATATTAGAGACAGTGTTTTTTGGATTAGATGTTATAGGTTTTTACATATTTTAATGATCTTTTCTTATACCTAGAGTAACACTTGTTGACCTGTGAGACAATGATTATACCAAATGTATCTGGAAAGGTTCTTTTCCATATGTATGTAGGAACCATGCTGAACCTAAACCATACTGTGATGATCTGGAACTTGCAGAATGTGATACACACTTCTCTACCCAGAGTTTATGGCCGATTGGTATCCCATCACCATGTCCATGGTGTTGCATCCATGGAGGCACCACCTCAGGATCTGCTATTAACAATTTGGTGCCTGAGACCACTCTACACCTTCAGAGCCCTTTAAAAAACGAATAATATTTTTTGACGTCCGCTCCGTTCCATTGCTCATTGCTATATTATATAGGTTTGTTTATTGGATTAATACATTTGCTATTTATAGTAAAATATAGGAATATAGGAAATTAAACTTCATTCTGCCCTGTCGATTTCACAGTGGCTGAATTGTAGGTGTCACGTGGATGATGCAGTGAGGCAGTTAAGACTCCTAATGATTTTTAGGAATCAGTTTTCAATTTTAGTTTCATTTTAGGGAACTGACATGCATTTAAACTCCAAGGGCCAGTTTCACAGACCCTGATTAAGCCTAAGACTAGTCTAAAAGGTATTAGCAATGGTGATTTGTCATTAGTCATGCTGTTTAGACCAAGACTAGGCTTAATCAATGTCTGGGGAACCACTCCTGTAAGTATTTACACGTTTGCTTCACTGATAACTTTTGTTAAGAAACAAGTGTTTACAAAAAGGAATGAGAAAAGTCTGCAATCAGGGAACGTTTTTCAGTTACGCTGCTTGTATATACACAGCATTTGACAGTTGCTTTTAGCCAAAGCCTCATGAAGTATAGGCGAATGAAGTACTAGGAGTGTTGCCCAAGCACTATTATTGATGTAATGGGGTGAACTGCCTAATTTAGAAATGGATCCCCACTGTCTAGCTTAGGCTGCGGTGTTATCCACTGCACTGACCAACCACCCTAATTAGGAATGCTTCACAATTTTGCAGGTCATCCTTGCATAGGAAAGTGTTAATCTTCTCTGTATCCAATTCCAATTTTAGTGTATGGGCTCCCACAGCAAAAACAGTAATGAATTCTACAGAGTGTGCAAGCTCCTGTGAAATTAGGTCTTTGTATTGAACCCATCCAGAACAGAAAGCATACACACAAAGAGAGCAGTGAGCAATTAGTGCACATACTAGGAGGCAGCAAGGACACACACCTGGAAGAGGGCAATCGGGTAGCTGCAGCACCCAGGAAGCTGTTGGGGGAGGATGCCTTGCTCAAGGGCACTTCAGCCATGGATGTAGAGGGAGTTAATAAACTTCCTTTCCTCGCATTTTTCTCGGGAATCAGGCCCATAATTCTCATTAATGCATAGACTTTGCCAGCACTAGTTTATTGCTTAGAAATATAAGATCGAAGTTCCTGTGTTTTAGTTATCGTTGCTGTTACACACTGATGTTGGCCTAATTTCTAAAAGGTATAACTTTGCTGAAGGCGTTGGCTCCCTGAATTCCCCACATGGCCCACTTCAGAGTATATAAAGCTTAAAATCTAAAGAAACCAACATATTTTCTGAATTCTCTTTTTTAATAAAACAGTCTGTATTCATTTAATCCTAGAACTCATGTCTGAATGATATATTACATTATTTTACTGGCAATTAAGCCTTACCAGCTGTACTCTGTGTCTCAGCTGAGATCTAAATGTGTGTGTGTGATGGGCACCTGGTGCCACATTACCTAGAGACATGCCAGGCACCATCTGGGCCTTTCCTATAGCAGCCAAAATAATCACCCATGCCTTCTTCCCCCCTCAAGGCCTTATCTTCCACTCAACTTCTTGCGATCATTAATAGAAACCCCCTGCACTGCTGGAGCCCTGTTTGGTGCCAGTGGAGCTGTGCTTTTCAGCTCATCTAGTCTAGGATTTTTGATCCTCTCTTGAGGCCTGAAAATCTAACCATGACCTACACTGTTACCACTCAAGGACTGTTTAAAACAAAGGGTATATTTTTAGGGTCGAATACCAACAAAATACACACAGTATGCATTCAGGAGTATGTATTTAGAGTGCAGAGTCTCAGAAATATTCAGAATGATGTTACTTAATCCATTTTAGAGATGTTGTTAGGCTTGAGGATGTTCGGTTCGATAAATTAGGGCACCTTTTTTAGGAAGCCAGAACTTCCTAATATCCTCATTTCTGAAATTAATGTTACACGAGTCCAGATTTTTGGTATAAGGCACAGTACAGAACAGCCAATCACAGAGACCGAATGGTCATGCAAAAATTTGGGCTTGAAAACCCATACAAATGCTAAATGTGATATTGGGCTTTAAAAAGAATCATCGTACTTAGCCATTCCTCCAAAGTGCCGTCGATGGCACAGTTACTTTTGAGAGATGGTTGAGATCATTACATTGCATTTTGTAGTCTAGAACGTTCTTGATTTTGATGCTGTAGGATTATTTAGACAGTAAAAAAGTGCTTGAAATGCCTATCCGCCCTCTGCCAGGACCCTGTCCCACATACCCCTTGCTTAATGAAGGATGGGTGCTTTGGGGACACACTGACGGAGAAAGAATATGTCTTTGTCCTGGGGAGGGGCTGATGAATAGGGGCACTTTCAAAGGAAAATTCTCCATTCATCTGGATGAATGGGGTGCGGAATTCTCGACAAGAATGCAGCGGCAGAAAAACGATCCTTCCAATGAAACACCTGGACATTCAGGGAACATCATGAGCGCGAATGTTTTCACAAGCATTTGTATGCATGCCATAACCAGGCAACCCTGGGGGAAATTAAATTGGGGTGTCTTTTCTTCATGTACGTTCCCACGGATCTTAGGTATTAAAAATCGCTGACTTTCATTCTCCTGCCTTCCTGTTCTGTACAGAACGCATTTTAAAAGTCCCTTTATTTGTTTTTTAAAGCTATTAATGGACCAGCACCTTCTTATGATGATCAGACTGATGCTCAATCATGTCTACACATGTCTACTCTTCTTGGTACTTTTTGTTCTAAAAACAAGACACAATCGTCCCCAGCAGCTTAAAACAGGTTCAGTTCTAGATTTCACCAATTTTTTTAATAATAAGATTTATTCATCCAATGAGACAGCATAACCTATAAAAATTATACAATATAACAATATAATATAAAAGAACTATACACTATGCAATATATATCCTGTATATTGCATAGCGTATAAAATACCAGCAGTCCATACCTGACAGGGCTTGAAGTTATAAGGAATGACTGTATTTTAAATAGGGAACTGAATGGTTTCTGGTTCAAATCCCACCTCATGTTTAATCCCACATGTAGGTGTTTGTGCGTGGCTTGTCTGCCAAGATGTATCATTTGCTAGAGTCAAACATTTAGATAGAAATCTTGGAAAGTGTTTCCAGACTTTCTCAGTTTTTTTTGGCTTAACCTGGAAAAAGGCTATTGAGAAATTGAGCTGAAGCAATTGAGAAAGGCTGTGAATACCAGACTTCTCAAAGAAAGAGTCAGAACCTGAAGGCCAGAACAACAGTCATTTGGGTGTGCAATGCAAAAGTGTGGTTGTTTTTAAGCCATTCATATTCGTAAACCTTTTGCTAGGTTACTATTCTTTGACCCGTCTTGGTATTGCTGGTTCATTTTCATTGTTACATGTATTATATTTCAAACATTTTCTGTTACCCTTATTATTGTTGTTCCACTTTTCATATAAAGAGAAAATATGAGAAAAAATGGTTATTCAGATCATTTCTAAAGTCCATGGGGGCCTGCTTTAAGGTTACTGATTAACTTAATCAACATAGTGACAAGAAGGTATGCATTGAGGAACCTTATTGTTGGTATTATGATACAGGTATAAGAGTTAAGGTGCATGGTCAATTTGAAGTTACTTAATCTATAACATTTACATCCAGAGCAGCACGGGGGCGCCGCAGGGGACTGTCCTATCACCCCTCCTCCTCACCATCTACGCGTCTGACATTAAGAACAGGTCTCAGTCATGCCACCTGCAGAAATACCAGCTGATGGCAGCTGATGCAAAAAGGCTGAACAAGCTGATTAAATAGGCTGGTTCGGTCCTGGGTGTCAGACTGGAGACGCTGGAGAAGAGAATTCTGAAAAAGCTTCAACCCCTCTTACGCCTCCTTGATGGGCCATCAGGGCACAGGCAGAACCGAACGCTACAGGAAATCCTTCCTACCTGTGGCAATAAGACAGTGTAACTCTTCCTTGTTCTGTAGATAATCGTTTTCAGCCATTATGTCATTAACTTCTCATTCGGATTGTGCAATATAACTCAAGGCTTATTTATCTGTTGTTTTTGAGTGTTGCCTCATTCCCTCATCACCTGCTGCTATTTTATTTTATTGCATTCATCATATATTCAAGACACAAGGAGCAAGTCAGCTTTCATACCCACTTGCACTTAGAATCTGTCATTTTATTATATCTGTAATTGTTATGTTTTTGTTATAGTAATTTTGTTACGCACTATTGCTGCTGGTTTTTTATGGTCTTCTGTTTATTCCTTTTGTTGCACTGAGCATGTGTATGACAAAAGAATTTCCCTCAGGATGAATAAAGTTCTTTCTTATCTTATCTTATCGTATACCCCAGCATCTGTGTATTGGATTGATTGGATTTTATACTGTTCTTGTTTAAGTGTCTGCGTGTGTCTGTGCAGTCGAAACCTAAGCAGTTTCCTCCGGGATCAATAACGTTTTCTGCTTCTGATTCTAATTATACAGTAAAGAGCCAGTGGTATAAAAATGAAGTAAAGTTCTGATACTAAGCCACATCTGTTGCTGACTACGGCCCAGATGCTGACATTCACAACATCCATAGCCTATAATCAGGAGCTTGTAGCAGTTCTGCAAGCATGTCACTTCCCCATGTTAAATCTGACCAGCAATCACAAGCCATGTGACATTCCTCCCCAGGACTCAATCCTGAGCCGAAGTTTGCGCAAACACATCTGCTTTCTATTTCATTCCGTCAAAGGTGGGAGGGGAGACTCTGGCTGAAATAAAATCCTCCACCCAACTGGGCTGTCAGAAAACGTTCTTGGTTCTTGGCTTTCGAATTGCTGCGAAACCCCAGCTGTCTCTTCGGCCAAACACGGGAAGGGTGGATCAACCAAGTCTGCCCAACACCCCACTTGGACCAGGGCCTGAGCACGTCTGATAATGTCCTGCTTTGTGCAGGCGGCAGGCCTTATGTGAGATAGGAAGTGAGATAACAGCCATGGTGCAGCTGTGCATGGTCTGGGTGGGTGCTGGCTAGCCGCAGGGGGATGCTAAAGCTTGCCAGATCTACTTAGCTGATATTGGCTGTTCAGGCTTTGTGCTGGGACTGAGGAGAAGATTCTTTTTTTCCCAAAGAAACAATGCTCTTGGGGGCTCTGCAAGGGTAGCTATAGAAATATTGGTCTTCAAGATGCATAATTAACATCTGTCTGCAGTTTATTCGAGTTTCAGAGTGAATTAAAAGATTGCTGTAAAATCCAGTCGACCCCTGAAATTCACAGGAGTTACTTTACAAGAGCACCCGCGCATTAGTGATGTAAATTTGTGATGTGATAAAAAAAAAGCCTGTAAATGGCTACTTTTATAAATAAACCCTAAATATGGCCCAAAATATGCTCCCAAAACATTTTAATTTAATTTTATACTCAGCTTAATACATTACCCTTGAATAAATAAATGTAAAGGTAAACTTGAGATGAAGATGTGTCACAGAGCAGCAGCCAATCATCAACAATGAGAAAATGAATAACGTTCTCGGATTGGCTACTTTCAAACCTAACTTCCTCTGAGTATAGCAGTATTTCACCATCCTAAGATTTGTTTTGTTTTTGTTCTTTCAACAGTACCAAAATTTTTATGTCATATTTAATGTGGAAATATAGCTGAATTTATGTTAATATGTATGTTCCAAAATTGCATGAGAACAGTATATATTGCCACAGAAAAAGCAAAAAAAAAAAAGATATTTGCAGGGGTTTCTTTGAACAATTATTAGGTTCTAAGAAAAATTCGACAACTGAGGCAGCAAACTCTGAACCACCACTTCGCAGGGGTACACTGGACTGTTCTGGATCACAATTTAGTTATTTCCCTGCCCCCCCTGTTCTTAAACTGGACTATGTTTTTATTTTAGTAAGTTTTCAAAACTTTCCTGATTTTGAGGAAAACAGGGGAAAGATGATGCTAAGACCCACAGCATGAAACATTTGTTAAATGCCCTTGAAAGATGAGTAACGAACTATACAATACCTGTAAGGATTCAACCAATCTATTAAAATGCTTAGAGAAATGACTTATAGTTTATCTAAAATAAATCATTCCTACAAGAAGAGTGCAATCAGTCAAATATAGGGCATAAAGTAATTGGCATTTCTAAAGTATATTTTATATGAAGCTTACAAAGCATCTTTTAGGCAAATTATGTATTGTTTTTAGTCTCCATGAACTCCATTGCTGTCTGTGACAATTTCCTGTTTCCCTGGAGTAAAAATATGTGGAAACAGACACATAAATTTCTTTCTCATCCACAAACACGAGTGAAACCAAATAGTAAACGTATACTATTATTAGGGGAGGGCATTAGAGGCTGACATTTTTCGGGAATCCCGCAGGTCAAACAAAATCACTATTAGTAATGTGATTTGGACGGGACTGGAAAAAATGTAGGCAGGAGTGGGCGGGACCGGGAATCGTAATAACACCTTTTAAATAAATGGACAAATTTTTAACTCAGTACTAGTTGACCTGTCTCTTTATGCTCTCGTCCTGTTTGCTTTGGTGAAGCCAGCTTCTTCACGTACTGTTTAGCCGCAAAAATCATAACCAAAACGGAGGCAGATGTGAAAGCTATGCTGCAACTACTGTTTGAAAATAACACTCAATTGTGCTCACGGATATTTCTGGGCGGTCTGAATTAACTAAAAAAAATTAATAATGGCATGAAAATGCAATACGCCAGCTGCAAGACTTGTAGACAACTGATTAAGTTCTACTCAGATTCAGAAATTCAGTGAAAATTATAATGTGTGTTTATATAATGTGTGTGTGTGTGTGTTGATGAATGGATGGATGGATGATTTGCTTAGAATTTAAATTTTGATTCAACTAAGCTGGGCATGCTGTGATCTGTACTCTATTTTTTTACTGTAATTGACAGATTTTAGCCAAAAAAAAAACAGAAGTGGGAGGGAATGGGAGTCATTCTTCTGGGATGGGACGAGATTTTCCCCCAGTTTTTTATGGGATTGGGACGGGATGGGATTTTTTTTGTGGAAGTGGGACGAGAGAGGTTTGAAAATTCACTCCCGTTTCACCCTCTAGTGGGCATAGATTAATATTTTGATCTAGATTAATCTCACTGTAGTCTTGGAATTAATCTAGATGAATCTAGATTAAAATGGCTCATTTGAATTCTGCCGAAGGCATTCAGAACATGTGTGCTACCCAAATAATGACTAAAAGTAAGTCTTTGAGAACGGGTTCCTCAACTCCTCAACAGTAAACTAATTCCGCATTGCACAAGGTGCAAACAATCTTAGTCTTGTCGAGGTTTCCATTGGGAAGCTTCTTAAAAATAAATTTTCCCTGAAGCAAACCCGGCAGCTTCATAACTGCATCCATGTTGCACGTCATGTTTGATGACGTTAAAATATCAAGGTGAAAGTGATCTTAGCTTGCGTAGTATAGACCCAGCTCCCAACCCAATGTTGTGAATAGATTAACGCGATACTTTTTTTATCGCCCGATAAGAGTCTCACGTCAATGCAGCACGTTAACGCCAATAATGGACCACCACTAACTATTACACTTTAAAATATAAAAGTATTAAAATGTATTAAGAAAGTATTAAAACTGGGAAGGCATGAAACAGTTAAATAGGAAGAGGATGAGCATACTACCCCCATGTCCAGGTAGAAAGGTGGTAGACAAATTGTGAACCAGGGCATTGCTAACAAGTGAGCTGGGTTAGTTTTTCATCACAGGGCTAAAGAATCAGAAAAAAAACTCAAAAAACTCAAAGACCATAATATCAAAATCATCTCTGACAGAAAAACTCCACTGGTTTAACTCCTTGGATGTGGTTTTGGGATGACTGGCAATAAACTGTAGGGAGAGAATTGCGATGCTGATGCATCAGAAACACTGTTACCATACTGAGATACACTGGAAAATCAAAGCATGATCAGAAACCCTCTTTTTTGTTTCTTTCAAAGCAGTGTAAAAATAAAAATGTACAGCATACCAATTTTTTAAGCCTAAGGTTTCACTCAATTATTTAATATATTGATTTCAGCACATTTTAGTGAAGGATTCCAATAATTATCAAGAAAGAAAAATCAAACTGATTTGTTTCTGAAGGAGAAATGGCCGAATGGCGTTTGGTCCATGCTACAAAATTTGGTTGAAGGTCTAAAATCTGAAGAAACCAGTCATAACTGAGCTAAAGCTTGTGGATAACCGAAGCTGGCAAGAAGCTGGAAATGTGCAGTGGAGATTATGCAAGGAGGTGCTCAGGGCAGACTTGCCAAGCTGTTAATGGAAAAAATCTACTGCAAATCCCTGCATAAAAGAAAGTCCACTCTGGGCTTCGAAAAAAGAATAAGTGCATTTGGAGACGTAAAAATCTACTTTTTTAAATCAATTCAGAAGTAAGGTTCCCCTGCCAGTTCACTTGACCTGGGCAACAAGTAAATGCTCTTTATACACTACAGTTTCTTCTCAAAGCCTCTGATTTAATGAAATTTGGAAATCAGAATAACAACTCAGTATTATTTTAAAAATGAATTTATGACTGGTACTAGTTCTTAATCTTTAGAACTATTTAGTATTTGTACATTTTGATTTCAACATAAAAACAGTCAGTTTGCTCTCCTACATGCTTTTCATTTGCTGCTTTTTTGCAGCATTATGCACTCGGCTGCTTTCTGGAAAACCCCCATAGATTCTTCTTAGTCTTAGTCTTGGTTCTTCCCAGTGGTTCTTCCTCATTTAGAGAGTTTTCTTTTTAGTCTTATTTTTTCTCTGTGTTTCTAATGAACAGTTTTTTCCATGTTGAGTCTTGGTTCCTGGCAGTTTCGTCTTGGTTTTTAAGCGTTTCTTCCTCATTCAAAGCGTTTTTCATTTTGAGTTTTCTTTTTGAGTCTTGGCCCTTTTCAGTGGCTGTTCTTCATATTCCTAATAAAACTTTTCCACTACCCATTATAGGACTTGCCTTTGTGAAAAACTGCTTTGGGAGAGAGACCAAAGGCCAAGCATTGCACACTCCAGAAGTAAAGGTTGTTTCGGAGTGATGTGCAGGCTTAGTTTTCTGAAGAACCCTTCTATAAAAGAAATTTGTAAACGAGCTTCTTCAAAAGCATAAAGAATATTCACAAAAAGTCAAGCTTCCACACCAATGCATACCTAGAAGCATAGACAGGAACTATTGAAGAACCTGGTGTTTTTATTGTGTATTCCTTGTAAAGGTGCCTTCTCAGAAGAGGACCTACATTTCTACATACTCCTGTTTACATGTTTTCAAACCCCCTAGGATGTTTCCTGTCTTTTGTTGGGACGCACTTACTTCCCACAATCCTGTGATGTGTCTGAAATCAGAAAAAAGTTGTTCTCAAGATCAGCAGGGTTCCTGTGAATTCCTCTCGAAGACGTTGGAGGAAGTCTGCACTTATTGAGCCAGATGATGGAACCATATGTTCACAGTGTAATGACCATTAATGCTTCCTCTTAAATAAGTGATTTCAGGATAAGAGCTACGCTCCGGTGCTTTGCGGGGCTATGAGGCACGAGCTCCAAGATGTTCAAGGGTGTTTTTATTCAGTGATTAGAACCAAGTGAGGAGCATTTGAAGTTCAAATTTTCAGTCAAACCACATCTGGGTCATTGATGCCATGCAACGGAATGTGGATTCATTTAAGTTTTTTTCCTGGATTAATAAATAAATAAAGATTTATTGTTTTACTCTGAAGAAAAGAGCTGAGTAGTAAACACCAGTCACTACGCTTTCCTTTAAACAATGCAGTGTTTAAAGACATTCTATCCAGTGCTGCTTGAAAGTGTGTGAGGCCTCCAATCATGGTCATTGTTTTCTAAAACAAAATTAAAATAATCATATGAACATTTAAATCCCAATTTACAAAGCATACCTTCCAAATAAGAGTCACACAAAAAGACATATTTTCATTATTTTTAGTCATTTATCTCTCAGAAAACAGAAAGTCTACCATGTGTAAAAGTATCTGAACCCTTTTTGTGCAGGCAATACTTCAACCAAACACCTGCTGTAACCACAGACCAGTCTCTCATCTGCTTTGGGGGATTATTGCTCACTCCTACTCAGCATTTCTATGGGATTAAGGTCTAGACCTTGACTGGGCCAATCCAGAGTGTCTATTAAGCCACTCCTTGGTAGCTGGAATGCTTTGGATTGTGGCATAGTCCATTTCCATTCCACATTCAACTCCCTGACTGATGGCAGGAGAGTCTGGTCAAGAATTTGTTGATATCAGAGATGTTCACAAGTACAAGTCAAGTCTTAAGTCTTTGTGCTCGAGTCCAAGTCAGGTCTCAAGTCTTTGAAAGGCGATGTTTACAAACAGCGACTCTAAATGTGGGATATTTGTGCTGTAAATGTTGAGCTCTATATGTGTAGAAGATATAAGTGGCCACGCCCCACAGCTACAATTGGCTGTTACTTAGCAGGGGGCGGGACTGCGTGCTGTGATCTGCCCTCACCAACATGGAGGATATGCCTTAAATCAGTGGTTCCCAACCTTTTTTCTTTGAAGCCCCCCTTGCCTGTGTCCAAGACAAGCCAGGCCCCCCCAACCCCAACTCCTACCCCCATAGACGCACAAAAATAATGAAGTGATTAATT
>JBBJLR010123360.1:0-18807 GCA_037577145.1 Brachypetersius gabonensis | reverse complement strand
ATTGTGGAAGGGTATGAATACTTTTGGACATGCCACTTTTTGCATAATTGTACATAAAAGCTGAGAAATGTTTTTTTGCTCAATGATGTCTTCAGTACATCATTGTAATATGTTTTTGCATTCACCTATGTCATTTTCCTATGTCAATTGAAAATTTGCCTGGGGTATCAATAATTTCGAGGCTCACTGCACATATGAAGCACATCTAACTTAAGGCCTTAACAAATTTAGAAACTGGTGCAGATGATTCCAGATGATCAGGCGCTGATTAGTATACTGGTGGTGCTGAATACTGAGAACACTTTTATCTAGACACCTTGTACTTTTAGGAACTTTGCATCCTGTCGCAGTAAACCATATTTCTTTTTTTAAAAAGAATTGACTTAATTTACTTAATATGTATTATTTACTTAATATGCGTGTTTGACAGACAGTATTTTGCACCAACAAGGTGATTCAAAGCAAAAGGAAATGAAAGATGGCTTAAGACTTTTGCACAGTATTGTAAATATGTGTGCCTTTTATATACATACATATATACACAAAAACTTGTGTGTGTGTACCGTGACAAAAGAAGGATACAGAGAAACAGAATGAGTGTGGAACTCTCCAATATTATTATCAATTTAAGTAAAAGCAGAATTTGCAACACAAATGAACCATTTGAATAAAACCTTTGGCATTCTGCGACAGGCCATCTTCACATTTACAAAGATAATCAAGTGACGGACCTCTGAACTCAACCCAGACTTCAGATTATGCTAATCCGCATGCGGAACAGAGGGATGAAAATTTGACAGGATTCCCAGCAAGGCACTATGACCTCTCTGAATAGAGACTAAACTGAGGTCAAAACTCCACAGAAATAATGCAGCTGTTGGGAGGTGGTGTTGATTGTTTACAAATGTGAAATCGGATCAGTGTATTACACGTGCCATGTTAAATTACAGATATTCATTAAGACTTCAGTGAGTCAAGCAGAACAGTGAACAAGCAACATAATCAGAACGGCCATTTAGTTCCAACATTTAACTATTAAATCACTGGCTGCATTGGCTGCTTCAGCTTAAATTTTCCAAACCCACATCCCACAATATTATAGACCCTTTCTAAAATCTGACATTCTTTAACATCTCTTTAATTGTCCTCAAAATAATTTACAATCCATTAAATATATATGTATTTTTTATATAGAGCTATGTTTATACAGATAAGAGCGTAGATTAAACACAAACAGAGACACAGATACACATATACAGATCAGACTGGTTGGAGGAAACTCA
Source organism: Brachypetersius gabonensis (assembly GCA_037577145.1). Lineage (NCBI taxonomy): Eukaryota > Metazoa > Chordata > Actinopteri > Characiformes > Alestidae > Brachypetersius > Brachypetersius gabonensis. The sequence continues at coordinate 17,524 of JBBJLR010123360.1, read as the reverse complement.
GAGGAACAATGGCTAAGGCCGTGATCTGGCCGGAATACACACTCGCTTACAAATGGCTACAAAACGCTTTTGCTGTTTTGTTTTGGGTTTTTTTGGAATCTTGCTGGAGGAAACAAGCCTCCTGTTTGGACTAGATGGACTCAGAAGCTTTTTTTTTGTTTGTTTTTAAGATATTTGCAAACAAAATGAAAGCAAATGCTTTGCTACTGGTGGGGAATATTTGCTGATCTCATAAGGAATGAAATGCGGAGGGCCTGAGCGTGTATTTACAGGGTGATGGAAGTGTAAAAGGTGGAGTTACAGCTCCTCAGCCATCTGCAGCAGGGAGTTAATGGCAGCGTCCTTGTTGCCCTGCTGGGCCTCTAACACTGTGCGGATCACTTCCTTGTCCAGGTTGGGGAACATATCGTGAAGGGCCTTCAAGTCCTCTTCACTGCAGGGGGCGCTGTGAGGTACAGCGGATGGCACTGCCGGCATCCCCATCGGCACTACGCCCTGATTATACACTCCCGGCACACCTGGAATAGCAAAACAATTATGAGCGCTTGGAAAGGAAGATTACACAGGTCAACAAATATTTTTTTTGTAATCATCAGAAACCACAACACACTTTTCTAAACCAGTTTTTCATGTTGATTTCAGATCTACTTTCAGTCACATCAACTTTTTAAATTATGAGTAATATTAGATTTGCAAAGCGTTTTTTATTAAACCACAGACACCAATCAAGAACTGTTTCAATATTTTCAGCGTGAAGTCAAACAGGCCACACTAGATATAATGATCAGTGTCAGTCAGCTACCACTGTTTCTTCAAAAACACTCAGCATATGATTATTATATGTTAATTATACCAACTATCATTCAGTATATAACTAGCTTCATCACAAAAACTGTACGTGCGAGAAAAACTAAACACAGATTTGAAATTAGCATGAAAAATGCTACAAAACCCACATAAACTTATCTCTGATGATTTTGACCTGTTGACCTGCGTCATTAGCAGGGTGCCTAAATCGGAGATGTTCAGAAATCCCTTGACACCGTATGTCTCACTGTTATCTCTAAAGAAAATGCTCTATAAGTGATCAAAATTAAAGTACATGGCTAAAAAAAACTTTTAGCATATTGAAGCTGGAGCTGTCACTACTTCTGACCCATTTCTTTAACTAAATAAAGACAAAAACAAGATAACAAGAAAACAATATCCCTTCCGGAATTCAGAACACTTAATACATCAACCCATGTTGGCATGATCATGGATGAAGATCTTAGTTTTAGTGGCCATAATAAAGCTAAAATAAAAACTGCATTAGAAACACAGCTTAAGTTTTTTTGTGTCTGTATGAGACTTGGAAACTTGTCCGAACCTTTCCCCCACAAGAGGGTTCACTCTTACAACACTTTCCTCACTGGGATTCCCAAAAAATCCATAAGACACTAAAGTGGTTTAAGCAACTGTCCCGTCGGTCTCAAGAAGGTACAAAACAAAATTAGAACAAGAAATGCTCAGCTTGTTCCTGGTAGTTCTTGTTTTTAATCATGTACTGGAAAACTTTACCATTGTAATTTATTACTGTCTCCACAACAGTAATACAGCAGTAATACTGAATTTACTTCTAATTACTACTAAAAACTATGAGCTCATCTTGTGGAAATGTTCTAATACTGTCAGCAAATTTAAAAAAGCATTAAAATCACAAATTAACAGTTTGAAGTGCGCATCATGAGCGTACACACCTGCAATTGGCACATAGCCAACCCCCTGCTGGTATACGGTAGGCATAAGAACCACCGGCTGTGTCGCCATCATCATCCCTGCTGGCATAGACTTTAAGCATAAAAAAAAAAAAAAAGAGTTCACAACATACTCACAGAGTCCGTGTTCTTTTCACTGAAATCATGATACAGCAAACCGAGTTAGGGGTGTAACAGGGCATCAAAATATGGCGCTTTTCCACAGGTATAAGAAAACATACCATACCGCACACACAAAGCGATCCGTACTCTTACTGCACCACTGCTTTCTGACTGGTTAAAAAGGACATTACTGTTCATGCAAAAAAAAAAAACAAACAAGAAAAATAACAATACAAAGTAAAAAGCGGGAAGTCAACAAAGTATAAGCTGGAGATAAATTTCAGTGGGAGTTTTCTATGATGCTAATAAATTTCTCTTAACAGAACAGCAAGAGATCGCTAACAAGTTAGCTGGCTTAGGTGTTCATCAAATGGCAAAAGAAAGCAGAGAAAAAAACTCAAACAAGAGCATAAACATAAAAAAACACATTAACATGAACTGTGTGTAGAGAGAATTGCGTGTCAAAAACATTGTTAGCAGGCTGAGATACATTGGAAGCCTCTGCAAGTTTCATACCATCACAGTATGGTTCAGGTACAGTATGGTTCTTGTACTCCAATGGAAAAGTGCCTGTATTGTGCTGTCGCAACCCCAAAAATACTTTTTAGTATTAATTATGATATCTGATCTATATGCAATGTTAAACAACTGCTGACCAACAACCTGACCCATCACATTCTGACCCCACCATCCAGCTGTAATCTCATTAGTGAACTGTTTTAAAACTCTAACCAGTCGTCATTTTTCTTTATTGAAATTTCACTCTAAATATTGTGATAATACTGTTTGCAGTACTGTGTTGAAGATATAGGGAGCTCTGAATCGTCTATCAAACCAAGTCGACTGTATTGTTACACCCCTAATCGCAGTGGTTGCAACTTAGACTCACAGCGAAGGACATGACGAGGTTGATCATGCCCTCTTTGTCGTCGCCCTGTCTGCCGCTCAAGCTGAACCACTCATCCACCACACTGCCCTCACGCAAGCTTTCGGGAATAGTCACGTGTGTCCACGCAATGCGGTCGTCCATGGAAAACGCCCTCTGAAGATCAACACAGGACAAACAGTTTCAATTTTGTGAGGAGTGCTTTTCTTCACTTTGTGGTACAAAGATATGGTGCAACATTTTAGCTATTGCCACCCTTAAAATACATTAAAAAAAACAATGTAAACAAATAAAAGCAGTGTAAAACAGTGTACACACATACACTGCTGCTGTGTTTTCCCCACCCACTTGTGGGACTATCCTGAAAGTTCTCCTGGGTTCAAAGATCTTGTGTTTTTTCTGTTTGTTTCTAACATCTAAAATAAAAGATTCTTATTATAAAAAATCAACACAAACTTCCATATTAGAAATTGTTTTGCCATATGATGACAATTTACCCTTTGTTGTGCAGCCAGCATTGATCTGTGCAGCTCATGATGCAAGAGTTGATGTCTCTAAATATTAAGAATACAAGAAATATTTTCCTCGCTTATTAATATGTCACACTTCTAACCTCATCAAAAATCTCTAGGTAAAAGGAGTCCACTCCTGGTGGAACAGTACACTGGATGACTTTGTTCCAGCGGGGGTTTTTCGCTCCGTTGTGGGCGGTGGGAGTTTCATACACAGCGTACCCGAGGCGGATCCTACAGTAAGGGTCCATTCGCGTCATTCCATAGTTCTTAGCAAGTTTGGCCTGGAAGATATAAGAAAATAATTCAATTAATAATTGAGAAGCACACAAATGATCAAGATTCACTTGTGAAGAAGTTCATAAATAAATTATGAGCAGAGGCAGCAAGGGCAGCTTTTAAAAGCTACAGTTGGGGCAGATCTGATATTGAGGGTCGAACACCAAAGTGGATAAACACCATTTCACCACATTTAGTTTCACTTCTTTTTAGCTGACCAGCTCCTGCAGAGAAACCTACCAGGATTATAAACATCAATCATATCAGAGATGTACTTGGGGCCCGAAACACTGAGTGACTTTTACAAGATGAGGAAAGCTTTGAAACTAGTTCTGTATTTAACTGGAAGCCAGTGCAAGAACCTGAGAATGATGTGAGCTCTTCTCTTGGTTTTCTTAAGAACTCTGGCTGCAGCATTTTCCAAGAGAGAGAAAACAGAGCCAAAACACTGGCAATGTGATATGAGATGATAATATAATAAAAATAAATGTCACTAGAATAGCAATCATATAACATTAGCATTTAAACACAACAAAATACAAGCAGGGAAAACAGCTCTCCGGCTTCCATTGCAAACAGGAAATTTCATAACTTTTTCTCCATCACACAGGGACCATGAAGCTTAAGTCTTAGTATATTTGATGCTTTATGACCAATAACCCATGCATGCAGCCCCACCCGGTTAGGACAGATTAAAAAAGTGCAATAAATCATCACTAAATTTCATATGTGACTCATCTAACAATTTGGAAACACATTAAATGTTCATTACCAAATAAAACACAAGTGATTAGTAGTGTTGCTTTCGTCAACGAAAATTATGACTAAATATCATCGTCAACGAACATTTATCATGTGACTAAAACGAGACGACACGCAACGTAAATGCTGGTCATGTGACGATAACTAAACAAAATATATCCTGTAATATTGTTGACGAATAAGAACGAGACTAAATGTGGTTTACAAAATTAAAACTACGCTAAAATGTCTCTTCATGTTCGTTGACTAAAACGAGACGAGGCGATATTTCCTGTACGATAGGGAGCAGAGACAAAAGTATTGGGACGCTCGACCTTAGAGTTGAATGGCGTTATGTCCCAGTACCACCATGGAGAGGCACTGTGAATTAAATCTAGAGTGCTAAAAAGTATTGGGACGGAGGGGCAATATAGTGCCAGGGAGAGAGAAATCACACACCCACACCCACCATTTTGATAAGCAGCCTTTCCCTTATCCATGCAATAAAAGCTGATCCTAAATTGTTCTGATTTGATTGTGTAGAATATATCTGTTCAGGAATATTAAAAAAATATATATTCAGTCCAGCACAATGAAGGTGAAGACTTTTAGCAGTTTTACAAATGTGGGTTTTATGGCAATAGACACACACCTTTTAATTTTATTCGCACTTTTTAGTGATGTGGTGTTATTTTTAATTAATTAATTAATTAATTAATTAATTAATTAATTAATTAATTAATTAAAATGTATGTGTATGTACTTCTAAGTTCTAACATGGTTGGTTGGCAAAATAAATGTCAAATTCAAATCAGAGTATCTCTGTGTCTGGAATGGATGGACAGTATTATTGAGTCTATAAGGTAATAATAATATAATAATAAAGAGAACCTTGTTTGAATTGTGAAATAGGTTTGACTAAAAGAAAATTTAGATTTGGTCTATTCTACTAGGTACTTATACTATATTGACTGGGTTAAATAAAATCGTATTACTAAAAAAGGAGACTAAAATACAACTTATATTGACTAAAACTAAACTAAAATGTCATCAGTTTTTATCGACTAAAACTAGACGAAAGTAGTCGTGGATAATTCTGACTAAAATAAGACTAAAATGCTCAGACTTTTAGTCGACTGAAACTTGACAAGACTAAAAAGGGTCTGGACGTGACTAAAACTAATAAAAACTAAAATGACAGCTTAATGCAAATTAAAACAGGCCGCCAAAAACAACACTAGTGATTAGTCCTCTCCATGTTTCAAAGTCACACACATCTGCTAAACTAAGATATTGGTTTTAGTGGGTTAAGGGATGCAAAATCTAATTTAGTTTCCTTTCTTGTTTTGTTCTGTAATTTATGTAAATTTTTGAACTGACATCAGGAGGGGTGATATATCATCTGGATCAGTACACCATGATAACGACATACCTCCAAAAATGATAAGCAGTATTATGGTATTTTAACTAAACGACAAGAAATATGTTTATGGTATAATAAGCCTAAAAGCATTGTAATGGGAGTTTTCTATTTGGTGTACAGTAACCCTGCATAAAAACATCCAGGCCTTGTGTGCCACGCCCCCTCGTCCTCGTGTTGGGTTGCAAAGCACCACGCACTAACATAAACCCTGCACAAGGACGAAGGGGCGTGGCGAACGAGGCCCAGACGTCACAGCTTTTTTTGTAGCAATATATAAATATATAAAGTGCTAATTTAGACAAAAATATAATTTAGTAACAAATATTTACATAAATTCAGCTACATTTCCATACAAAAATAACTCAATGTTTTGGTACTGAGGAGAAAAACACAAAGAAAGGCATGTTGGGATGCTAAAATACCTGCTAGGTCTGAAAATAGCCAATCCGAGCACAATAACTATTTTTCCTTTGTGCTGATTGGCTGCTGCCCAGAATTCCCCTCGTGGAGCGTCTCAAACGTTTTCGTGTTTTTCGTTTTGTTTTTCTTAAAGCCCTGTATTTTAATTACTGTAAATTAAATTAATTTATTATTGCATTTAACTGCTTATGCCAATGAAAACGACAGTGCATCCCAAGGAAAATGCACATACACGCGCACTGTGTACAGTCTACACAATGGTAATATTGGTACTTACATTCTAGCACTGCGGGAGATCAGTGTAAACTGAACAGTTGGGATACTAGTTTATCTTTACATTTTCTTTAAGGCTAATCAGTTTAAAATGAAATTATAAGTTCTGGGGGCATATTTAGGGTTTACACTATGAAAATAGGCCTTTTTAGGGGGGGGGGGGGTTAACCACAACATGGTTTTTCCACTATACAAAGTACCGTAACCCTCGTGAAAATTGGGGGATTACTGTACTTCCTGCTCATGGTATTCAGTTTTTAAAAAACAGAATATAAAAAAAATAATTAAAACCCTTAATTTTCATTTCTCTTTTTTGGTTTTATATATAATGACCTTTAACGTCCTTACTGTAAATGTGCTTTTCACCTAATTAACATTCACAGCACTAAGTAAAATGACTCTTTGCTGTGGTTTTACAAGAAGAAACCAGAGCAAAGTAGTCCAGTCCAGATGCGTTATATATCAGGTGTGTAAAACACCCTTAGCACAGAGCAAGAGTGGGCTAAAACATAATTCATATAAATTCCAATATCATCTGATGCTGTAATATGTTTGGACAATGCTAGGACACTGAATTTGATCACTGCTTTAGATCCAAAGTACCTGAACCACAGTGATGCTGAGTCGACCCACTGTTCCGATGGAGCCGCCGTACTGGAGCTGCTGGGCAGCCTGAGCGTCCATCTGCACCTGCTGCTGCTGCTGGGTAGGAGTGATCCTCAGGAAGTCCTGAGGCAACTCGCCAATGTACACCTGCACACATGAAGAGAGAGGACAGTCAAATATGGAAACTGGTCTTTTAACTTCCTTTTTGTTGTTGCGACACTTTATCAGTGTTTACGATAGTGTTCCCAATAGTCTGCCCATCAAAAATCCAGCCTGTAACCAATCACAGTCCCGAGTGAGTTACTGGGTGTTCTGAAGAATCAAGATCTTTATGTAATCCAACAAAAGTCACAATCATCTTTAGCCCATAAAGATCCTGACTGGCCGAGGTGTTTTTAAAGGGCCAGTATTTTACACTTCATTTTTCCCCTGACATTTGATGGGTTCGTGAACAAAAAAGCTCAATAATTCATAAATCATTCTTACAGTACCTTTATCTAACCACAGGCTCTTTTGTTACTGTGTTAAAGTTGTTACAACTTAGGAAAGATATAGACATTTTTGTTTTGTGACATCACAAAACCTGATTTGAAAACTGTTTTTGCAGCTTAGTTTCCAAATATGAACTGTGCAAATATTTACATAATCTTAGCCTTTACAATTCCTGAGAAGTGATGATATGGGCTCTTAAATATATTGAATATAATTGCAGTTGTAATATGTAGCAGCACATTTGCAATACAGATATTGTGCAGCCCTGATAGATGGAGATTTTTATGGGACAGGGACCCTCCAAGCAAAATCTTTCGCAGACAATAGCCGTTTTATCATACTAACTCTGGACAGTGTCCAGACTTGTCCTTTCGTACATGTAGCACACAGCAGAACACATTAGCTCCTGGAAATGGTCTCAGAGTTTTCAAGTTTTCATTTTTTGAACAATTAATGATCTTAAGCACCTATAAAACACACAGTTAGATCCCAGCAATGTGTACTTTCTACTTGACTGCTGGTGCAACATTTCCACAATTTTACAGAAGATAAAAAAATTACCTTGCACTAAACAGCATTTTTTTATTTCTATGTTAGAGATTATATTTATAGTTTATTTGTACATGTGTATTCTGTGTGGCTTTTGTACTCTCTGCCGCCTCGTTCTACTGTAAATGTGTTTATAGCTGAGATGACGAAAGTTTACTTTGACTGTGTCGGAAGTGAACTCCCTGCAGATTTTATCAGAAAAAAAGGTCCTGAAAAGAACGAAATAGAGTGAACACACTAAACACTGCAACATCTGTCAATATATTTAGCCGTTAAGGCTTCTCTGATAGATATATTTTATCCTAGTGGTGCAATTGTCAACTATTCTTTGGGCTATATAGTTTATGTAACAGCCTGAGGATTGTTGTTTTTTTTTTATTCTAACATAAGACTAAACATATTCTTTACACCAAAACAACTTCTATTTTTACATACAGCACTATGTAAAAGCCTTACATCACTTCTCATTTCTTCATAATTTGCTTCATATGTCCTGACTTTCTTGAGGAACAGTTCTCCAGGCTCCCTGAAGGTTCTTATTTTCTGTCTTGACCAGTTTCAGAGAAATGCTTTTTGTTTGTTAAGACACACAGTAACCTACATATGAATCATTCAAACATAAAGCACATCTGTCTTAAGGTGGTGATCAGTGCTAAGTGGCTGAAACTCCTTTGTCGTGGCTCGTTGTATCTTTAAGCACTTTGCAGTCTGTCATAGTGGAACATTTGTTTCAAATTCTTTCATTTAACCTACTCAACATGCCAAAGATAAGAAATTCGACAAACTGAGTTAACAAGGCAATCCAAAGTATTGCAGTGTTGTTTAAAAATTGCAGTGTTTTAAAAAAAAAAAAAAGTCAAATAATTTGTAGCAGTGTAAAACACTATTTTTTTTTAACTCGTTTATTCATGAATGAGTTTTATTACTTCACCTTAAATGTAATAATTAAAAAAAAAAAAAAAGAAAAAACGCGTTTTGGTCAAAGTTTACTGTAAACCAGTTTGTTTGGGTGCTGTTAGCTTAGAGACGCAACAATTAGCCGTTAGCATGAACATGCTGCACAAAAGCAAGCAAAACTGCGCGAATGACGCTCTTTATAATTATGACATGTGGAACATGTACGTCCAACACAAAAGATTTGATAGAAAGAATGAGGACAGGAGATAGTCAGGTGGACTGTACTGCTGTAGTTTAGCTGGTCGGTCTGAATAGCCGAGTGCTAACGCTAGCTACAGTTAGCCTGAGTCACTCATTTATTCCAGTCCTTATTTTCCTCCTGCAGGGACAACACCAGCCTGGCTGCGGAGTAACTGTCTGAGACTCGTCCCCACCTGTCCCCGCTGCGTGCTGATCGTTGTGGCCATGTTTTCCTGCGTTTCTGATGGAGCGTCTGTTCAGAGAGAAGTACTGCGATTTAAGTAAACAGCTCAGATCTTCTTTACTGCTCAAGTCGGGGGTGAAAACTTCTACTGCCCCCTACTGCTCTCTACTGTTCTCTATTATCTATTTACTGCCCTCTACTGCTACTGCTGTCTCTTTTCCTCCCACTATATCCGTACTACTCTAAACTGTCCCCTTTACTTTCCAACTGTCTTTTGCTATCTTCTACTGCCCTCTTCTGCCCCTGCAGCCTCTTTACTCACCTCTTCTGCCCCCTACTGTCTCTCTACCGCAATCTATTGTCTATTTACTGCCATCTACTGCTCCTACAACCTCTTTACTGCTCTCTACTGCCTTCTACTGTCTATTTACCTCTCACTATCTTTTTACTACTCTAAACTGCCCATTTTTCTTTCCATCCACCTTTTGGTTTCTTCTACTGCCCTCTGCTGTCCTTACTGTCGCTTTAATGCCCTCTCCTGGCTTCCTGCTCTATCCTTCTGCCCTTTACACGTTTACATTACATTTATGGCATTTAGCAGATGCTTTTATCCAAAGCTTCCGACTTCCTTTCGCTAACTACAGGGGACAGTCTCCCTGGAGCAACTTGGGGTTAAGGGTCTTGTTCAGGAACCCAGTGGTGGTCTGCTGAAGGAAGGATTTGAACCCATGACCTCTTGGTCCAGAGACAAGTATCCTACCCACCAGGCTGCCACCACCCACTAAGGAGACACCTGTGCAGTCCCACCACAAGTGTTTCCAGTTCTGAATTTGATTTGCCTGACTTAACATTTATACCTTTAAGGGACTCTGGGTTATTAATACGTTAAGAATTTGACCAATTAGAATGAAAATGTAAGAAGAGATGGGGCAGCACATTCTAAAGAGGAGTTTTAAAAGATTCTATAGTGAAACTATCAAATTTGACACAAAAAAATAAAATTGAGATATTGTTTTAAATGTTTTCTGAAAGTCTAAAAATAGAATGTGTAAAGATTTCTCTTAGGCCTCGTTTACACTACAGGTCTTAATGTTCAATTCTGATTTGTTGCCAATATAAGATTTTTTTTACCTTCTGTTTACACGTTTTTTTTTTTTTTTATTGTGACCCATATCCGATTCGCTTGTTTACGCTTGCTATAGCAAAGGGGGTTTGTTACACCACACAGTAGCCAAGATGGACGAACACGAAATATGCTTAATGCCAGAGGTGGACAAAGTACTCACATTCAGTACTTAAGTGAAAGTACAGATACCACTGGACAAATGTTACTTTATACAAGTGAAAGTCGTGCAGTCAAATTTTTACTTAAGTTAAAGTACCAAAGTACTTGCTTTTAAAAATACTTAAGTATTAAAAGTACTTTTTTTTTTTGACAAAGGTGCAAATTGGTGTTGGTGCTTGGTCAGAGCTTGTTATGTAATATGGAACATTTCTTATAGGGGACCGCTGTAATGTCTCGCCAGTGACCGGTAGAGGTCCCTGTTTTGGGTTTTAGGTCTGGGACTCTTATTTTGAAATCTGTGTATGGTTGTGTCTTGTCTCAGTTTCAGGTGTCCTGTGTTTTCCTTAAGTGATTATGTTTGCTCATTGGTTCATGTATAGTATTTAAGTTCTATGTATGTGTATGTCCTTTGCTGGTCATCCCTCACAATGACCCTCACCTTCCCTGATCCACATGTGTTCTCTATGTAGTTTTGCTTTCTGTTTGTAAGGTCCTCGTACCTGTTTGTTTTGGTTTCTAGTAGAGTCTGTGTCGTTTTGTTAATAAACTTCCATCATTGGAACCTGCCTGCTTGCGCCTCACCTCACTCCCCTGAGCACGGCCCGACGTGACAACCGCACTCTCCTCCTTCCTTACAGTCTTCTCCAAATGTGACTTTTAAATGTTTTTATCATTACATATTACACATACACTAACAATATTTGCATGTAATGAAAACAACATGATTCATTGTCCAAAACATATGATGCATAATTTAGAATGTTTGAGACCCCCCTGCATGCTCCCCAAAAATGGTGTCCCCCAGTTATTGGCACTCAACTTTTTTTATTCTGAAAACACTACCCTAAGTTGGTTACACCTCAACCATATAACATCTCTGACTGTAATTCAATGCTGAATTAATATATTTTGCTATCTGGGCTACTATTAACACAAATAGATATATGGCCATAGCTCTGTTTTTACGTGCTAACTTTATAAATTAATTAGTAGACAAGCCTTGCCTTGGACTTGGCAGGCAAAGTCATTTCACAGGCCGTTTTGCACGTTAATTTGATTACTATCTAAAACCTCGGACAGCTTCACTGCAAACTTTAATTTGTAGCTAATAAAATGTTTACATACCTCAATATGTTTGCGCAGGTTGGAGTTTTTGTAGGTCGTTATATTGTTTGTTTTAGGCAGACACAGCACACACTTAAAACGAAATAAATCTTTAATCCTTTCGGAAAATATAAACATTTTGTCAAGATATGGCCATGGGTGCAAAAATGGCACAGAAAAATCTCCGTCTCAGTCCATCCTCTGTCGTTGCAGAAATGCAATACCGGCGTTGAACTTAATTTGATGGTTACAGGCTACATCAGACGTGACGTAACTCTACTGATTACTGACAGACTGTCAGCCGCGAAAAAAACAATCACGTTTTAGAAAAGGAGGAAAAAACATCCACTTCTAGAATTAAAAGTAACGAGTAACGAGACCCTTGATAGAAATGTAGTGAAGTAAAAAGTACGATATTTGTCTTTCAAATGTAATGAAGTGAAAGTCATAAGTTTCCAAAAAAAAAATACTACTCAAGTGAAGTACAGATACTCAAAAACTCTAAGTACAGTACTCAAGTAAATCTACTTGGTTACTGTCCACCTCTGCTTAATGCTAGCTCTGCGATATATGCAAAATTCGCCAAATAACACCATGATTTTGAGGCGGAGAAAAAGGAAAAGGGCGATTATTGTAGCCTGTGCATATGCTTCAGTTATTATGGCCTCGACCATTCAGAGGAACGTCTGGGTGCGTGAGAGATCTCAGGATTGGTGGGAGAATATTGTAGCGGGCTTTAGCGAGGAGCAGTGGGTCTGAATGAGTGGGTTTAGAATGAGCAAGCCAAGTTTCGATTTGCTGTGTCAACGTTTGTCTGCATTCCTCTCTTACAACGACACGACATTTCGCCGGCCATCCCTTTGCAGGTGCGCCTCGGGGGTTGCTCTCTGGTGGCTTGCAACGATGCCTAGGAAAATCCGATCTGCCTGTTTACATGACAGTCGCATTGACACATATCTGATTTATATCTGATTTATTTCCACATATGAACGAGGCCTGAAACCGATCTCAAAATATACGAATGCATGCGTTTTTTTCCTGTTTACACTGTCATGGAACAGATCCAATCTGTGTCACATATGAGCAAAAAATCGGAATTGGGTCACATTTAACTGACAGTGTAAACGAGGGCTTAGTCTTGGCCCCACAGTTGTGGAACGAACTCCCTCCTCTGATCAGATCTGGGGAGTCCCTTGCTGTCTTCAAGCACCTTGGTGACTAATTATGCCTTTCATGTTTGCGTATGTATCTCCACCCTATACCCCACACCCCCAAAATAATCTCCATGTCTTCTATACTTTGCCTTCTGACTTGTTTTTGACAGGTGCTGTTTAGGTGTACTTTGATAAGATAAGATAAGATAAGAAAGAACTTTATTTATCCCGAGGGAAATTCTTTTGTCATCTACATGCTCAATGCAACAAGAGGAATAAAGATATACAAGAGGGATATAGATATACAAGGGGAATAAAGATATACAATACAACTTAAAATTAAAAGAGCCGAACAGTAGAATACTGCAAATGGAATATAAAATAGCTCTAACAAGTTGAGCACTGATGTACGACACTCTGGATAAGAGCCTCAGCTGAATGCCGCAAATGTAAATGTAAAATCTTTGTTGTTAACTTAGTCAATAACTATGATGTGTATGTGTGTGTGTGTGCTCTGTTCCATCTCTGCTTGTGTATATGCTGTGTGTGTGTGTTCTCTGCTCCTTCTCTATTTGTGTCTGTATGTGCTCTGTATGTGTGTGTGTGCTCTGCTCCTTCCCTATTTGTCTGTATGTGCTCTGCTCTCTCTGCTGTGTATGTGCTCTGCTCCGTCTCTGCTTGTATGTGTGTGTGTGTGATGAATGTCCAAAATGAATCTAATGCCTTTGTTTTCCTTTAGGCAAAGCTCATATTTACATATCTGAACCAACTACCACAAGTGTAGTCAGCCAGCTGGGCTTGGTCCTAACTGCACCTTAATCATTATGAAAGGATCAGACAAAATTCCGGCCTCAGCATGTTTTAGCTACGGCACACTGATATACATCGATTTATTTTGATAGAGAACAGTGTGTTGTAAAGTGTCAGAAAGGGTCGGAACTGCTCATGTACACACGCTTTCCCCTTCGTCATGTACCTGTCTAACCTGTCCCACTCCTAGAGAAAACCCACCTGGTGTGGTCCCTTTGTCGTCATTGTCCTTTAGAAATTAGCATTTTTTCACGAACAATCCCAACTTAACCAGTTTCAGAGCATGGCTGGACTTGATTCCATTCCATGAATGGTTTGAGACAAAGCAGCAGGAAGCTGAAATACATCAGCCATAACATTAAAACTACCAGCCTAATATTGTTGGTCTCCCTCGTGAGCCCAAAACAGCTCGGACTCATCAAGATATGCTCTCCACAAGAAGCTCTGATGGTCTGAGATTGTTTGAGTCCTGTAAACTGTGTGGTTTGGGCTTCATGACTAGTTTGTCCCACAGAAGCTCAGTCAGATTGAGATCTGGGGAATCTGTAAGCACGCGGAGCTCTTTGTGTCCTCAAACGGTTCCTGAATACACACACACACAGCTGTCCATATGATATAGAAAACCACCATCTTCCATTACTCCAGGGTCCAGAACTGATGTCCGTTGCAGATGTTTTCAGTGGTGGACAGCGGTCAGCACGCCTGGTCAGAAGTTACACAGCCCCAAAAGCAGATCAGACAGGCCAGCACCAGACCACTATGCTTAGGGCAAATACGAATTTAAAGTGGCAATTCACCAATGGCACTGGTCTACATCAAGGGAAACAGGCCCTAAATCAGCTGCCACGTCTCACTTCTCTCACTGTATTATTTAAAGAGCGACAGAATTGTACTCAGGTATAAGCTACCATTCAGGAAAGTCAAGATTGTTTGAACAATGGTACCTGAAAGCTGCTGGAAGGAGGAGTTACAAGTAAAACTACTTCCTCATTGAACAGGCAGCAGGTCTGGAGGACAACTGTCGGAGAGTTGGATGAGCGAAAGGTAAGATTGACCACAAACTTCTGAACATTTTCATCAGTAGTGGCTCATTTCAGCTTTCCTGCTTGTACGTCGTCAGTTTAGCACCTCTCCAGATGTGACTCTGGAAAACGGGTGCAGTTCTTCCATGCACTCATTATAACACCACACGTCTAAACCTACGGCTAAATAAGGTACCGATGTATAACCTTTTGCCTCGTAGTTAATGCTTTTTAGACTTATTGATTATCTTTATTCTGATAAGCTGCTTATTGTAATTATTGTGATATTAATTAGCTATACTCGTTATTAATGCGCCCACTTGTATTCGAGCTAGCCACGCCCAACTGTGCTGTGATAGGTTAGGGGTTGAAACTGACAGGCAGGTGACCAATCAGACTGCGTTAAGTTATGTTCGCAAATTTTGTTTTAGAACAAAATGTCCCTTGGAGCTGCTCTGTGTGTGTAAACAGGTAGGTAACAAATATCAAGAATAAGAAAGTATCCAAGGCCAATGCCTGTCCTTCAAAAGTCCATGCTGTCCATGCTTTCTTAAAAAAACAACAACATATTTTTCTCTCTCTTACTCTTTCCCTCTCTCTCCCTATTTAAAGTATATACAAAATATTGTAAATTCGTGTTTTATAGAAAAATAAATACTTTAACAATGTAATGTAAATTTCTATACAGTGTAATATACAGGCTGCTGAGGTCCGCGGTTGCTATGGTGACGTGACCGTCCAATCAGGACGCGCCTTCTAGCACCTTAGCACGGTGCAAGCCTAGCTTGTGTTTGTGCCTGCGTTGCGGTTTTTCTGAACACGTTCGCATCTTCTCTATTATCTTCTCTATTATCTATCTATATATCCATCAATCACGCGTTATACTGAACAACTAAAATATATTAATCTCTTTATTAAAAATACATTGAAAATAGGGCTAAATAAACTTGAATTTGAACATCAAATCAAATATAGGAGTCTATATTTTAACAATATACTGTACATGAATGCTTTATAAGGAACAAATGAAATATAATCTATACTGCACACCCCTGCTTTATAGAAGTGAAATAAAATAGAATTAACAGCTTCATTGGGATAAATATATATCATTTATATTTAAAAAATACATACGTATACAATTCAAATATAATAAGCGATTTATTACCAATATACTACCAGTCTTTGTATAATAGTGAGTAAATAAATATAATAATCTATATTTAACAATATATTGTAAATGAATGCTTTATAAGGAACAAATGAATTAAAAAGCTGTTTAAAAAGTAGTTGGTTAGGTACCACTTCGGCTGTGTTTCTAGGGGGCAGTAGAGTGGTGGCTCCTCCAGCTCTCACTCAGGGAAGAAGTGAGAGAAGATGGACTGGAGGTGATCCTTATTACCTCTGATTTGTGAGTTTGTGGTTATGAACAGGTCCCAGTTGAAGCGTTCCAGGATCCTGAGGATGGCGTTGAGCGACGCGGGGTCCGACGAGGAGGGCCAGCGGGAACCCTTCGTGGTTCGGGCTCTGAAGATCGCCTTGGTGGTGGCTCTCTACTGGTTTGTGTCCATCACCATGGTGTTTCTTAACAACTACCTGCTGGACAGCAAGGAACTGGACGCCCCTCTCTTTGTCACCTTCTTCCAGTGCGTGGTCTCGGTCTGCCTGTGCTGGTTCATGAACCTCGTGTCCACCATCTGGCCGTCCTGCGTGGATTTCCCCTCCATCCAGGTGGACCTGAAGGTCTCCAGGGAGGTCCTGCCCCTCTCTGTGGTCTTCATCGCCATGATCACTTTTAACAACCTGTGTCTGAAGCACGTGGGGGTCGCCTTCTACACCGTTGGCAGGTCTCTCAGCACGGTCTTCAACGTTCTCCTGTCCTACCTGATCCTCAAGCAGACCACCTCCTTATACGCCCTCCTTTGCTGTGGAGTCATTCTGGGTGAGTGTCGGAGCTGCTCGCTACGGACAGAAAATGAAGTATTGAGATTTTACTGATACATACTGCAACTATGACTCCTTTCAATATCTTAAATAGCCAATATTACTGGAGATAAAAAGGCTTAAAGTCTGTAATCCCAGGATTGCCAGTGTCACCACTGAGGTAGCCTTGAGCAAGGTACCATCCCCAGAGACTGCTCCCGAAATTATTCTTACATAAATTATTCTTACATGACCACTTTCCAACCATAAAGCACTTATGGTTGGAAAGTGGTCATATAAGAATAATTTATAAATTGTTACACAAACTCATCAAATGTAGGAAAAATTGAAGTAGAAAGAAAATGTGCCATCAGCTAGTAATTCCTTAAATGGTTAAATATTAAAAATAATTAGACTATCGTTGGATTACATGAAGACCTTGATTAAACGTGCAGAACTCACCTGCAACTGTGATTGGTCAACCTGTCAAACACTGTGATTGGTTGAAGGTTCATTTGCATTTTGCAACCTTTTTATTATCAGTTTTGCAAAGACCGATATCTCGATAACATTTAACAGAGGACACGCTGTGTGTCCCTGGTGCCCAACAAAATCATTCATTTTTTTTTTTACTGAAACGAGCTTATTGGATATCATTATAATCCAAAAAGTCCAAAACTGAAGTTCAATCATGGCTTCCAGTGTATTTTTAGTGGTGGGCCGTTATCGGCCTTAATGTGCTGTGTTAATGTGAGACTGATATCAGGTGATAAAAAAAATATCCGTTAATAGCCGTTAATCTATTCACAAAGTTGGGTTGGGAGCTGGGTCTATACTACGCAAGCTATGATGACTTTCACCTTGA